>LR736865.1:720511-847685 GCA_902654985.2 Oryctes borbonicus
GCCAGTGGTGTTTTGACCGACACAGATGATGATTCAGGTAAATTAGACTTTATCGTACATTCTCATAAGGATTGTAAATATTGAAACATAACCTCACTAGCGAATATAATTGGCAATATAAATTTGTTTTAGAATTATCTAGAAAGGAGAAGAAGTATGAGGATTTAGAACAACTTATTGCGAATCAAGCCGAAGAGGTAAATTTACAAATGCTTTTTTAAATCAATATATAATAAGTTTTTAAAAGAAGGGCTTAGTGTAGGATTGCACTGACATAATCGGTATAAATAGTAGGTATGTTTTCTTTATTAATTGCATTGCTTGACTTTCGTATAATTTTCATTATACGTGCGGAGGATGGTTGGCTGTTATATGTAGTAACGTATTGAGAAAGGAATTGGAGATAGTAATAATTAATTTGCTGAATCAAACGCTTTATAATTAATCAAATTCCTTTTATTTGTTGAAACATCTGTTACTCTTGCTATAATATTTATTTTATTGGAACGGACTACAATTAAATTTATTAATATCAACCTCTTTACATTTAATTTTGCGTGTTCTGTGAATTTAATATATTTCTTTCCTATGTGCATGTTTTTTTTAATGTTGGTAAAGTTCCTTTTAAATTTCCGCAATATGTGCTAATTAAGTTGCCCAGTCTACAGCATTATATTCAAAGAAAGAAAATTGTAGGCAACCTTGCAATATTGGTTGCCTACAATACTAATATTAATATACAGCTGTCTCTGTGTGGTCAGAACAGTTTTTTAATTCTTCTAAACCTTCGGTCCGAACAAGTATCTGCTATTATAAAAAACGCATTTATGTTGGGTTGGTCAAACTGTTCCATCAAATGCGCAAGACGTAAGGACAAACAACAAAATCAAAAGAAACATTCAATTTTTATCATTTGAATATTTTGGAATTATGAGGGTACATCGTACTATGCTACTATGCAGAATTCAAATATGATGGTGAAACCTAATTATGTAACTGTTACACTTTTTGAACATCTTTATGTATTTTTCCCTCTCTAAATACAAATCATAAGTGGCTTTATTTGTAGAAATAACAATGTTATGGTAATACTTCTGCAATTTTCTGTTTTTGTTTTTATTGTTTTACATAAATTTCTGTGTTTGTTGCAAACTTTATGTTTGCAAGTAAACTCAAAACAGCAAAGAGTTGGACATTATATAAATTACGCAGAATATTAGTCTTGTCAACTCTAAGCTTCATCCAATTCATCCAGAATTCACTTTCAAATGTTTTTCTACTGCGACTCTAGTCAGATTCAAAGTGCTTACCATTCGCACAAACACACTTGCTCCCACGGTCTTCCTATTGCAAGAAGCACCGCTGAAGCTCGTGTCATGGTAGACTGCAAAGCAGTTGTCGCATAGTTTCCAAACTAAGACGCTACTCTTGTGGTCTTAGCCCTCGCACTTTCTCGCACAACAGTGCCAAGACCTATATATAGTACGCAACATTAACCCTTTATCCCAACGGCACATCAGGTGGTTGTTGTCAAAGAAGATTGTCAGCATGTTCTTCAGATTTAATTTGGCAGTCCGCGAAAATGTGGGTCTGTTCCACTCAAATAATTTTTATTTTGTTTCTGGGTCATATCCAAATACCCGACTATCGTCGCCAGTAATAACCATGTATAACCAGCCCGATTCAATTGTCAACAATGGCGGAGGTATTTCCCACGTACTCGCAGCGGGGTTGCCAAATTTTTTCATAGATGCGGACACCGACGCGAAATTTTTTGATATCACCTTGTATAGTTACTTATAATTATTTACTTTTTTAATATTTTCGAATTGAATTAGGTAATCATGTTTTATAAGCCAATGAGATTTTCTTCAGCTTTTGTTTTTGTATCTATGAAAAAAAAAAGGTACGTTTTTTTAGCCAAAATTTTCCGAACAGTACGGCATTATTTTATAATTGTGTTCGATTAATATAATAATAATATTACAAATTTTTGCTTTTTGTAGGTGTCCTATTTTCTTGGAAAAAGTATATATTTTGGGTATTAGGTGCTTTTTATAACATTTTTCTTTTGATAGGTCTTAAATGTTTCAGTGTTGTAGCGTTAACAACTGCTATTTTAACGTCCATATTTTTCCAGAATTTTTTGTTTTAGTTTTTAAGAACCATCATATATCAGTTAATAATTTAAACCAGTTATAAATCGTTTGCTATAAAATTTTGTACAATCGTAACTTTATCATTGATGAATTTATCAATCACTAAAATCCGATATTAGTTCGTGTAGTAGACACGAGTTTTCAATCAAAATTGGAATTTCTACATTTTCATTCGAGCTATTGATTTTTCTTTGTTCGATTTAGACGTGTACATTTTTTGAAATATTGATCCAATAACGGGCACATCTATATGAAATACTGAATATATTCGAACGTACTTTCGAGGTAGATAAGCCGAACAAATATTTGTCAAAAAAAACTGTTAATATCCGTTAGGCTTTTGCACACACAATATGGAAGATAATGAGACTCACAATATTAAAAAGTTTGTTTACACTTACTCATTCGCTAGTAACATTAGGAAATGTTGCATAGAAACTGTTATGAAGAGTATAAAATGGATCTCCCATTGTTAAAATTATGCTCGAATTTTGAATCTGTAGCCCCCGTTAACCGATAATCAAACTAAAGGAAACTAGAACGTATCAGTAAAGTTTTAATATCGTAAAAACTGCAATCGGTAGATACAGCATTTTGTTTTAATATTTCGAAACTTGTCCTTTATTCATGGAATTGAGCTGGAAAACTTCATTTTGTTACTCTAAAAAAATGAAATAAATGAATAAAATACTCTTGGAATTTTAGTATATACTAAATGGTTTTCAATATTTAGTAATATAATCTGTATTTGTGTAAACAATTGATTTATGAGAAATATTGAATTTATATTTGAAGTAAAGAAGACGTGAAAAGCGCCAAAAGTTGAAAAAATAACAAGTTTGTAAGTTTTATAAGAGTAAGTCGGATGAATGGCAGCGAAATAGCAATTCACCAAAGAACCTTTTCACCGAAGTTACAATTCATCGAAGTGATTTGTTTGCTACCATCTACTGTTATCAACTATTCTTCGCACATTATCCAGACCTAGGACTGGCAAAAAAATTCTGGCGCGTTTCAAACTTCTTGTGAAAAACATTTTTTATGTTTTTAGATTGTTTACAAGGCACTATAACTTAATAACGAAAATGAATTCCTTGCTATATTTGGTATTGTCAGGTCATAATCGTTCGAACTTCATTTAGCTCTGTTCTCTCCAATTTCTTGTTTCAAATCCTGGACACCATGCTTCAGTCGAATTCTTCGTTTTTGTTAGTCCTTGTTGTACTTGCGAGAAAACCAG
The DNA here is from genome assembly GCA_902654985.2 of Oryctes borbonicus. Classification (NCBI taxonomy): domain Eukaryota; kingdom Metazoa; phylum Arthropoda; class Insecta; order Coleoptera; family Scarabaeidae; genus Oryctes; species Oryctes borbonicus. The sequence goes on from LR736865.1 coordinate 723,911, forward strand.
GGTACACGTCGATGCTGGTGCCGCTATGAACGACAAGTCCAGGTATCCTCAAATTAATCTAGAATTAGCAACGTTTTCCACGGAAACAAATGCTAACACCGGTAATAAACGGAGCTTTCGAGCAAAATTCTCGTCAGTTTCATATCTCCTCTTAAAACCTGCTGGAGTTTTTGGTTGAAGGTTCTTCCACATTTTTAAGGAACTGAATGCACGTCCTCTTTGTTTTATTTGACAGCATTGCTAATACCAATGGAATATTGTTATCATGATATATACCATCTAAGGTGTACATTTGGTGAAAAAGGTGTACAGCTTTAAAAGCAATTTGCGAATCTTGGTAAAAGTTTACTTTTAACAGTACTTTATTACATATTTTGGAGAATATGCTTTTCGATGAATTGTGCTTTGGTGATTTATCTATTCGGTGAAGTGCTTTTGATGAACTTTCCTAGACCTCTACTGCATTGCTATTATATCAAAATTTAGAATATTCACTGGCCCCATTAAAATACTTTTTTAAAGATTATTCTATTAAAAATCCGAACCTACAAAAATATGCTGAAATTTGCAAAATCTCACAAAAAAGAATTATGTTTTCACCTGTGTTGCTGTGGATGACGTTTAAATTGCGTTAATAGACTTTGTTGAAAAGAATTTTGATTTAAGTCCAGAATGTACATTTTTATCTAAATAAATCTTTTTTTTTTTTCAGATTTTAGCTCTTCGTAAGGAAAATGCAGAAGTTTATCAAAAGTATGGAGTCACACAGGTAGGTATACCAACGCTTTAAGATATTAGTCTAGACAATTTGGGGAATTACTACATTTTTTTTTTAATGGAGAACCTTCCACAAACAGGAATAGACCCTCTTACCACTGCGCTAGCGACAAGTACTACCATACATACTATTATCAGTTTTATAATTAGTTTTTACACCAAGAAGTGGCAGTTAGAAACATTTGTGGAACAGCTGGTTATGCTAATTGTATCAGGCTTCTACCTTTTGGAAGTAGTAATCACATAGATTCAGTATAAGGGTAATCTTAAAAAGTTTTCAGCCTAACATAGAAACATTTCTTTTTGTCAAATTCAGTGTTTTTCTTCTTAACATTGTCTTCTTGAAAATTATATACTTTTACCATGATCCCATCTCTTTAATCCGTCCAAATAGTAATTGGCATCTTGTTTTGCAAAATAGGCGTTTGCCAATGAAAATCTCTGTCTTCCGAGTGAAAATTTGTGCCTATGAAACAAAAAAGGTCGCCGGGGGAGCTGGTGAACAGGATGGGTAGTCTATCATTTCGAATTCCGAATCGTGAATTTTTGCCTTGGTGACCATTGAACTGTGAGACGTTGTCTTGATGAAACAAAATTTTGTTTTTCTTCGAATGCGGCCGTTTCTCCTCAATCAGTTTGTCAAGTAACGATACGGACTATACCTCCGTTACTGTTTTTTCTCAAGATAGTCAATTAGCACAACTCTATAACTGTCCCAAGTCCCAATCCCAGTTGCCATCGCGTTCTTGGCCGATGAAACAGTTTTTTTTCGCTTTTTTCGGAATCGATCCACTGTTTCTACCATGCTCTGGGGTCAGGAGTGTACTAGTGTTTCCAAGTTTCGTCTACGGTTACTAATCGAAACTCCGGTTTATTTAATTTAAACTGCTTCAACAAGGCTTTGAAAATGTATTAATGGTTCGATTTTCGACTTCTTCAATTTTTACAGAAACACTGACATCGATTGATACAAATGTGTGTTAACCATCAATTGAGCGTCCAACATGGCTGGAATTTTTAAAAGTATTTTTCAACGAATGCGCAATTATTTTACCAGAGAAACGCTATCTTCGTATTGAGGCTTGAAATTATACTCGTACGTTCACGTTATTCAGTGCATCCCACTTTTCTTTTTTTTTTCCTTATTTGCCTGATGCCTATTGGTTCTAACGAGATAATAAATTATCTAATCTTTGTTGTTCTTGAGGAAGATGTCTGAATAATTTTATGAAAAAATAAAACAATCAAAAATATTGTAATGGTTGGTTTTTGGTGAAGTCTCTTTTGCGTCCCAAGTTAGCTAAAACTAAGACAGCAGGGCAGGTATATCAAACAACGACCGTGAAATTCTGCAATATGCTTTAACTGATTTTGCGTAGACCACATTGATACTTTCATTGAATGTTTACAGGATTGGAATATAAAATTAACTTGATTGCGCAAGAATAAGTCAAAAGTATTTCCACGAACAAAAGATATAAATGTAACCTCTAAAAGAAATTTCCATTATTTTATACGATAATATTTAATTATTTGGTGGAACGTGATAGTATGAAGAAATTGAGAAGGTACCTAATGAAACTTAACAAAGTTATTACCAGTTGTTGACAGTTTCTAGAATACTTAAAGTACCTTAATCCCGACCTGTTTCCAGGTGTTACACAAAGACCTGTCCAGTTTAATACTCCCTGTTTGTATATCTGATATCGGAGGATAAATAATTTATACCGTTATTTGGGTAAACTTCGAAATGCATCACTATTGGTTGCAGATAACACGATAAAGTAAACATGAATATCGTCCCAAAGAACAGATGTTATTGTTTAAATTTGATAAACGCTTTCCACGTTTACGGGCAAACCAATTGCAAAAATACATATTTAATACACATACATATTTTTGAGAGTAAAATATCTCTGCTGAAGTTCACCCGAAAATGTTAGATCAACTATTGATGTACAAATTCGCTATTTATTTATCGCGGGAAATGTTATGCAACAAAATTGAAGCATGTATGCTGCGTTGACGTTGAAAAGATGATCCTTCAGCCAGACTGTTCTAAACTTTTCAATATAATGTAGTTTCGGCCTTGTATTCCGTTATTAAACTAAAAATTAGACAATTTCCTAGTCAATGTAAAAGAAATCGCAAAACAACAAAATACTTCCAAAAAACTGCTACCAGTATCATTAATAATTTATTTCGTCATGAGGAAAAAATTAACTTTCATTAACGGTAATAAATGTCTGCAAGGTCTTTTAACAACCAAACGCAAGCACGGAATGACCTCCTCTCCTATTTTTATAAGATTCTTCTTTTGTGAACATTGAGAAAAAAGGAAGAACTAACATATTGAGACATTAGAATAAATCTAATTTTTTTTACTATTTGAGATATGCGTTCGTTGTATCTGTTCATCTTCTTCTATTCTAGAAGAAAAAGGACTTGACCTTTGATGATTTTGCTCCTCTACTCAGATTCAAGTTATAAAACGTCCCTCGTAAGTTATTCCAACGACTATTGATTTATTATTTGTTATCTATTCCAAATTATATCATTTTTTCGTTCCACTTAATAGGTACGTTAAGCTCAAAGCTGTAATAACTGTCTGAGCGCCATCTGTCGATATGCAAAATTCAAAAATAGTGCGTTTATCAGATATTAGTCACACTACCCTATAAAAACCAGATCGTTACTTGGACATGGAACTAAAAGCTTTATTAACTGGAAGAACGGCATGGATTGATTTTTGCAATTAAGTGCTAATAAATATTATATTAGCTTAATAAACTTAAAGCAAATATTAATCTATTTTATTTAATCCAAACGCTTTCATTTGAAAATGGAATGTCCTCAATAATTTCCCAATACTTTCCGTCTATGTATCAATGATCAAATCAAAGAAATTAAATGAATTCGGGATCAATTTATGATTCTCCTTAAAAAGCTGTCAATCGGATATACAAATCTAATCATTAATGATGTTAAGGAAGAAGTATTTGGATGTAAAATGTCACGTGATCTATACAGCCAGACGTGGGCAGTACTTACCTTATCAGTTGTCAATGGCAACAAAAATCGCATATAAAATCCCACCGTGTTCTCTGCTCTATTGTCTTTTAGTGAAATTTGTGTGATGCAAATTGTGGCCATGAAATCAGGTAAACAGTATCAATAACTCATTTAACTGTGATAGTGTGAGAGAGTGTTATTTATGATTTTATGAATTTCATCAAAATTCTTTTGACAGAGTTCGAAATTAACATAGTTTTATTTTATTTTGAAAAAGCAATATGTGAGCGTTGGTGTAATCTCGGTTTACTCATAGTTTTTATTTATTTTAAAGCCGATGTTTTGTTAATATAATTTCAAAACAATTTGTTGTAGAATTTTGCTAAGTACTTGGGGTAAAATAAGCATTAATTTCAATTTCCCCCACATCGTAAAGGTTTCTATGCAACTTGTCACTTAAATATTTTTGATTGGAAATAATTTACTTTTGAAATTTCTAGTTATTTCCTAATTCATTTCAAACGATAATTTATAATAGCTACGCGAGGCTATACTCTATTGTTTTTGGCCCTTAGGACTTTAAGAGAAACTCTATTATGATGTGAATATACACTTTTTGACGTATGATGATGGTCCAACAGGGTAAAAAGGTATTAGACTTAGTAATACTTTTATACCCTTAGTAAGTAGTAGACTTAGTAATAACTATTGGAATAATACAGTTCAATATTAAAATGCAAAACTTGCTCATATTTAACCTTCCTACAGCTAGACTACTATTTGTTACGTACACATGACCCCATGAGCAACAACGAGAATAATTGTGAAAATCGCACAATTTTTAAAATATCGAAAATATAAAATAATCCAATTTTCTCACTCTGAGCAATTTTTGTACGAAACGTAATAAACACCAAGTGAGGTGCAGATGTGCTCCACTCGCAAAAAAATTATTTTTCGTGATTATATTGAAGCTGGAAAAACACTTTTGTTATGAAAAAAGCCAATTTCTGTAGCGACTGAAAAGTTGAAGTTGCAAAAAAGGATTTTTGGTAATTTTTGTGAAAATGTAGGATGCGGCTACACCCCGTTTGGCCTGAGAAAATTTAATAACTATGTGAAATATTTCTGAGCTAATGCTTAGTACAACAAATTTTATTGTATGCATGTAAATATAATTCTGCAGGAAACTAATGAGCCGTATTCGTTTATGTTTGTGTCAACGATATTCAACTGTATCTTCGCTTTGGAGGACTTACAGAGGGCAGTTGAAATGTTTAATTCTGACTTGAATAGCACAATTGATATTTACACTAAAGATTCATTTCATTAATTTAATTCACGAAAATCATGCTTTTTCGTATAGAGAAAGATTTCGTAAAATTGCTCTGCTGCTATAAAACGTAAAGCCCGACGGTATTTCGGCTGAACATACGGAATCTATGAAGGATTTGGGATTGGGACATGCTTATGCTTTGAATTACTAGAAACATGTAATAGCTTGAGGTGTGATTTATTTGGGGCTTAAATAAAAGGCAGCATATTTCTAATAAATTACGTGAACTCGGCTGGTTTTATATGACAAGTTAAAGACACCTTCACCTTAGCCTTCTTAGCGAAAAGCTTGTGGCTAGAAAGTTTCCACTGTACTTGCTAGCTAAAATTCAATCTTATATTAACTTGTATATCAAAATTCGGCGAAAAGACATACTTTTATGCTTAATTGAAAACTTTAAAAGGTAGAAAATCTGTTAAATAAATTATTTTTCCGCCATCTTTGCTGAAAACGTTTCCATTAAACTATCGTGTTCCTCGCTGATCATTAAATGATGCTTTGTCTTTCATTTAATTTCCCTTTATTGTTTGCACAACTATCAATGTTTTTTTTTTCTTACTTAGTCTTAATTGAGATTTCAAGCCACTAAGGGCAGATCAAGTCGACTCTCGAGGAAACCAGTAGGCAACATAAACCCATTCTCATACTGTCTAGTCTCTGCTAATTTCGTGAAGCGCAACTCGTTTCTGCAGGCTTAATGTTCAAGCTAAACAACAACAGCTTATTGTCACTGAACTTTCCAACAATTCCCATGTTTGACTCTTAAATCTGAACAACCAAAGCTAACGCAATTACAAACACAGCTCTGTATTTTTGTTTATTTTCAAAATTATGTCAATTTACACTTGAAAAAAACGAGTAAATTTGTTTTAATGATAATAAAAAAAGGAAATATATGAAATGTTTGCAAACAAAAATGCTAAAAATGTACATTTTTTTAAGTGTTACACAGCATTGATGTAAAAAAATCAATCTGAAGTAGTATTCTCTAATTGACATCTTAAATTCGTTCAAGGTTCTAAGTGTCCTTATTGATGCTGGTTGTATTTTTTATAACCCGTTTGTTTAAACGCGAAGAGCAACCGTAGTTTAAATTATACCTATTTTGTTTATAATATATTTTAAATTTTATGGGTAAGTTTAAATAATGAAGAAAATAAACGAAGCGTGGAAGTAGAACAACTAATTTCTTATAAACAAGTGTTAAAAATGATGACCGCTCGATTCTGAATAAACAATAAACGTATCGTCTTTTTAAAATCCTTCAGCAATGTTTGATAACATTTCTGGGTTTATGTTTCGGAAAACTTCTCTGATGCTCTTCTTCTGAAATCCATTTCTTCCAATTCCTTGGTTTTGGATGTGGACATTTAACTCGTACTCCGCCATGAAAACGTGCCGACGTTCCATCCATTTGAAGCCATATCATTCTTCTTATATCCAAACTAACTTCTTGTAATAAGATTGGACATCTATATTGAAAAATTTTCTTATATAAAACACAATTTATTCCCTTGATCAATTCTTCTAATTAACTTTTCGTAATTTGGACGAACCCTATACTGTGAGGTAACAGCGATAGAGAGTAGAGAATCCTCGGAACCACGCTGATGACGCCGGGTAGGGAGAAACATGTCCGTGGGTAGTGTTTTTTTTTCTCTCCTTTTGTTGCATTTACCGTGAACATCAATACCACTAGGAAGCTATCTTAGCTTTATTTTTTGTTATTGTTTCTATACATATTGTCTTTTGGGATGGTAAATTATTATTATAGAGTATTAAGGAAAATAATGGAAAGTTTACTAAACGTCGTTGTTAAACAATTTTATACGAAAAAGTTGCGTATTTACGTATGGTTCAGAGACGTACATAAACATTTTTTACGAATACAGAAATAACATAAATTCGTTATCACCTTAATTCAACAGATAACTCTTCGTTATCTCTTTTTTAAACCGTTACTCATTTCCTTATGTGTTTGTAGTCTTCAAATAAAAAGTGTGTTTCTTTGGTCGTTCTTAAAAATATATACATTTGTCAAATAGATCTGTTTCAGACTTTCTCCTTGTTGTAGTTTTAACGAAAGCGTTACATAAAACTGGATTTATCTTCTTCTTTAATTCTCTATGAAGAACATGTTGAAGAACCATAGGTAGTTAGTACAGTAATTATGTATATGATGTATATCGCCAATCTTGTCGGCCATTTTTAAAAAACACCTACTAGTCTTCCTACTAGAAGAAAATATACTAGAAATAATATTGAATTAGAAATCAGAGAATATTTAGTCGAGTTCTTAAAACTTAATAAAACCGAGGATATTAATATTGCAGAAAACAAAAGTGTAATTTCACTTTGCGTGAATCAAAATCGTTTTCAAGTAGAGGCCAAGTACTACGAGCATGGTAATGGGCAAATCCCTGTCCTGTTTCATAGCCGGGTGTTGCTAAATTGCCTCCCAACAGGTAGTTGGAGAAAGGATCGGACTTAATTGGCCTCATAAATAGGTAAACTGCCTCCCAAACCTTTGTAATCGTATAGGATGGATTATTTGTAAATATTTTTGTTAATACCCTTTTCATTTAATGATTAATTATTTCTTACTTACCTTATATTGGTCTATTTATGTACATAAGATAGCATGTTTCTGAAAAATATTTATTACTTAGATTTCTCAATTCAATTGGTTAAGATTTTTAACGCTTTCTCATCCCACGAATCCCAGCGTCATTTTTAGTGAAAGAGGAAAACAGTTATTACTTTCAAACAAGTATAGATATGGTTTCCAAAAGTGGTGAAAAGCCTGGGCGAAGTGGACAACAATGTACTTGCTACAAAACATATTCAGGAACATAGCCATAACTCTGTGAAATTACACGTCAAATTGTTGCGCGTACTACAAGAAGATTTATCGCCTACTACTACTACTGTTGACGTTGCTTGTATTACAAGAAATCTTTATCCACAAAACTGTTCAATAAACTTGGCCATTAGCGAAAATAATTGGATGCCAGTTTCATCTCTTATTATCTTGATATCGTAAAATACAAGAATACAGCTTGACTTTTTCATATAAGGATGAATGTTCTGAAATAAGAAAATGGTTACGAATGACATTTACCCTTAGTTTTTTAAAAACTGATGAAGTCAGCGATTGTTTTGTATTGCGACAATTATGTATAAGAGAATCCTTTATTTCTCCCAGTAAGTTCCGCTGAAAACTCAGGGGAACTTACTCGCACTACCAATGCTTGTTAACCGTTCCACAAACATTTTAGCGACTCCTTTTACAAAACTCATCCAAATATTTTTATTTTTATAGAAATGCTTAAAGAATTTGAAGCTGAAACTTCAGTTAAATTACATAGTGTGAATTTAATTGCTAAAATTCATAACATTATCGCAAAAAATTCATCGCTTATTTTTATTTTTCGCATGTCTTAGTGTTAGGGTTCGAAACTAAGGATAGAATAGGAATGCTACAATCAGAGTTCTTCAGTGTGGATTCGTTGATCCACACATCCTTGAAACAGCTATTCCGAACTGATTGATTAAACTTGTGTGGTGTGGAATGTGCTGATACTTTAGTGCTGTTTGTCATATTACTACCACCTTGCTATTATTATTAAAATAACTTCTACAATATGTAGCGAATGCTACTGCAAATAGTTATAGGATCCGTCCCGTGGATTTTTTGTATTTGTAGCAAATAATTAAATGATATTGTAGCAAACATGAGTAGTACAAAATTTGCAACGTCTGCTACAATAAAGTTGCATAATTTTCAACAACTATGTATGTATCGAACTTATTGCAACCAATTTTAGCAGTTACTATATTAGATTATATAAATTGCAACAATTATTCGAGTAATTAAAATATTCTATATGAAACTACCACAAATTATGCAGTTTACTGACAGGGAAACATTAGCAGTCCATATTACACAACTGCAAGGATTCGGCAAATTACGAGGAGTAAGATAAAGTTCGGAGGACCTTACTGTGAGAGAGTTGCGAGCTCAGGGTTCCATCCGAGACCTATATAGCTTGACGAACTAAACACTACACTACCTATGCCAATAATGGTGCAAGTGATTTGAATATATAAAGAAGTTTTTATTAGAGCAATATGAAGTTTTTCGTTGCGTGATCTGTTGGTGATTAACCAATACTATCTGGGTGTAGTCCTAAGTTGTGGTATGCATTTTGAGAATTATGTTGAGCCGGCCCGATCGCGACTCGACTTGTTTGTTAGCGCGGCTCGGCCCGGCCCGCTACGTTTGTCACCTCGGCCTGGCCTCACCCGTTACATTTACTCGGCTCGCCTACTAGTTTCATCAGTTAGTTCCAAAGGATTTTCTTGTGAATTAAATTTTTTCCTGCAGACATCGATAATGCATTGTGGCAGCTAGTACCGGCGAAGTTAAATTAATACAGTAAGCATGGTACGCATTCGTCTACCGTACCTGGGAATTTCGGCATGAAAGCGAAAGGCATTTTTAATGGATGTTGAAAACAGTAAGAATGCTATTTGATTTAATTAATATTATAATCATTGGATCAGAATTAGAAAACAAAATGAGAAGCGATAAACAAGTTAACAACAAGACACATTGGAAAATCTATTAGGAAACAGTTAGTTTTAGGCTTTGCTCGTGAATGGTGACTAACTCAGGAACTCGCAGATTTTCGATAGATAACGCGATAAAATCCTAAGTTTTATATAAACGATATACGACAGTACAGCCGGGTGAAACAACAACTCAATTCTATTTTCGCATATTTCACTTAGTTCAATAAAAAAAATTCACTTGTTTGGCTCTCAGTACAATTGTTTGAATCGGTAACTGTAGCCCAATTCAGTGTTAACTGAATAACAAAATTTTTCTAATTTTTGTCAGTTAAATTTACTTAGTGTTTGTTAAATATTAAAAGGCATCTTCCTGTAGGGAAGTATTAGGAACTAGACTACCTTTTATGAATTTTTGCTAGTTTTAATACATATTTTAGTTTTAATAAAAGTTACTCTTTCACGTTGGCGCAGCTTTCTACTATATTTTCAATTCAAAATCATTAGTACAATGTTCTTGCAATTATCTTCAGGCTTTAATCTTTGATCAACGTTATCTCAGAATCTTGAAAACAGAATACTTCCAGAAAGTTAAAATATCTTTTAATTAGTTTTAACTAGTAATTAAAACAAAAACTATATTTATACAAAAACCTCGATCTAAAGCAACAATTTTTATCTCTAAATTAACGAAATTGAAGCATTAATATTGCCCTGATTACATTCCTTAAGATCAGTGTTACCTGGACAACATTTTTCGCATTTTTCGCTTGTTCAAATGCATTAATTTGATCTTACTAACTAAAACCGACATGCCACGTGTATATGTATACGTGTTAAATTTATGTATTTTCAATATATACCGGATATGAATTTAAAGATATATTTAAAATCTATACGGAAAAACATTTAAGGAAATACAATAAGTATATTTATCCGCCACGGTGGGGGACAAACATAGTGGGGGCTTATCAGCTTTACCTCAAAAGTAGCTCGCCATTACTAATTAGTCGGTGCGAGAGTTCGTTGATATATTTTTTTCTTAAATGTTTTTGATGCTTCTGCTTGTTAGCACCGATCGACGCAAGGGTGCCCTTTCAGGTAAGCCGAAATGAAGTTTTATTTTGAAACCGGGGCATTTGTTATTGCTGTTGGGACAATATTACTTTAGTAAAATTTTTCCGCGTCATCATTTTAGTTTGTAGCTGTTTAGAAAAAAAGATGTTTTTGTTCAATACGCTTTTGTATTTCATTGTTATTATCGCTATTTTCGTAATATTTGTTGTTTTTTTTTTGCGAATTCGTCACTGTAGTTAATTGTAATTTCTTACAATTTCATTTTTTTTCGATTTAAAAGGTGTTTTGGATCTCGAAAAAACCACCGCAGAATTTTTGTATGGGCTATATGCGTTTCTTGGGATCATTACGGCCGTAAAAGCTGACTCATCAGCAGATAAAATGAAAACACACCTTGTTTTTATCCGTTTGTCAGATCCTTATATTTTTGATGCGCGTAAAGGTTTACTAAGACAATCGTTGCTAACTTTGTAACAAAGTAGGCAAGTAAGCATCAAGGATCATTTTGTGTAGTATAATAGTGAATTCAAAAAACAATAGAAAACTTGAACACGTATTTATTGGCGGATCCAAGGAAAGTTTTAAATCAATAATTCAAAATAAACTATAAATGTTACTACAGGACGAATAATTTATCTTTGGTTATTTAGTTTTTCTTCAACATCCTGATATTAATAAATAAAAATGAACCAAAACATTATAATTTATAGTGTCATACCGTATAGTGCTATTAGATATTCCTATGTTTAATTTTATGTAATTTGCGGCTGGAATTATATGTTCATTTTTCCGTCTCTTGACCTAAATTACTCATTTAACGTAAACATGCAAAAATGTGCAAACAGACCGCGGACAATACCTTCAATATTATTGTTATGTCATCGGAAAACATCTGTTGAAACAGCTGGCATATCTTAAATTCTAAAATTTGGAATATTATTATGCATACTTGTTCCTCTAAAGCAATTTAAGATAATTATCTTAAGGATTACTGCTGGAAAATATTATGTAAATTATGTTTTCAAGTAAATACCAACCTGAAGTTTTATTAAAAGTGTTTTGTCGTTTTTTATCTACGATTCGGACTCATTTTTAACTTCCACAATGTTTTTAAACATTTTGTGTATTGGACCGTATTTTCATGTTTAGAAAGTTTTTCAGAAAAATCCAAAATTAAAAAATAGAACCTTTATTGAAATGTTTACTTATCAAATTAGCTTAAATTTTGATAAAACGTTTTTATGTAATGTAAGTAAGCGAATACAACGGAATCATTGAAATAAAATAAAATAAACAAAAGATACAATACATAAAAATGTACAGCGCGCGAGTTTTCAGAAAATAACTCATTTGTGCAGCAATCTAGAAAAAAAGTTCAATCAAAAAATATCCGGAACACATTGTATTGCTTTTTTGCTTAAATTACGTAAATCGTAATTTTCATTCCCCTTATAGTTAAATGAACTTTATTCATTCAATTGAACAATATTTTAGTATTATATTTTCCAACAGGATTTCTTATATGCAGCAACACGTAGAGATAACCTCAATAGTATCTTCTATGTAATCCACAAGTTCCCAAAAGTAATCCTTGTTTCAAAAAAAACAAACCAAATGTTCGGAAACAACGAAACTATGCTCGCGGCTTATTTTGAAGTCAATTCTGAGTAGCAGCAGTAGTTGTAGTATATATATTACGAGACCCAAATTATTTATGAATTGGAAGAAATTATTATACAAGAATGAGTTGAGGATAAGATAAACTTAAGCAATATTTATGAACTTAGCCTCTTAATATGTTTTAAACGGAAATCCGCCTAATAAATCACTGAAGTCCGGCAAAATTTCGTTCGGGACAGAGTTTATCCGCTGTTCAATTTGGTCTGTTCGACCAGAAACTATTGTTTTGTTACATTTTTACGTTTAGGTCAATATAACCCAAACGACCCATATTTTTTTAATATGAGAAATGTTGATTATAGATCTATAAATCGCATATTTAAGTCAGTAGGTAAAAACGCAAAAGAGCTTTATTTTTTGAAGCGATTATAAATAAGTTGAGTAATTCTAGCGGACATGCATCAGATTCACCTCTTAAACTAAGTACACACCACAGATTGAATTGATTGTATTATACTGATTTTGTTTAAAGAAAAATCGCAAATTAAAAAAAGAATCAATTTCCAAGTACTACTGTTGTAGATACTTAATCTGCAGTACCAAATTTGAAAATTGCATACTCTAAATCTTCATTCTTTCGTATGGTAAATATTTTGTGCAACATAAAAAAAAACACGCTTCTAAACCACATACAACTTGCTGAAATAGTTTCCTCATGGCGTTGAATCATTTACGGCAAAAGCAACGTAAGGAGAGAAAAAATCCACCACCCACGAATGTGTTTCTGCCTACACGGCGTCATCAGTGTGGATCCGAGTGTGTTTTTACTCCACCTCTACATCATTAGAAACGATCTCTTGGGACTCTCTAGTGCCAAGAAATACATGCCTGCCGTTTACATAAACCGGGTACTGTTTTTTCTTCGGGTTATTGTTTCTAGGCGTTTTCTGGTGTGTTTTCACATATAACTTGCTCAAATTATTATAATTGTTATTCAAAAAGCAAAATTAAATAACAACGGCAAATATTACAATTCCCCACGCTTTTCATTCAAGGTAAGAGCGTTGATATCACTGCTCACAACTTGTGATGGGGATGAACTGAAATTAATAATTTATTGAAATATATTTTTTTCTTTTGTCATATTAGTTTGCCATTTTAGAATTATTGTCATTGTTATATCGCCAGAATTTACAAGTTCTACCCAGCACACAGTTCTTACAAACAAGCAAATGACCATTTCTAATGAAATGTGCGAAAATAAAGATAATTGGTGCAATAAAATTGAAATAGTTCTCCCTTATTTCGTCCCAGACGACCTCCTAACGAACGATTCAACGAAGGAGACGTCATAGATGCGTCAGTTACATGTTGACGTTGTAAGTCGACAGTTTCTCATCTAGCGCTCGTCTTAGCGAAATGCTTATTCAGATTTATGAATTCCAGGCTTGAGATGAGAATATAGGTTTTCGCATTTCTCATCTAACATTTATCCTTGTTATGCATAACGGATTTTAGTGACTGTAAAATTATCTAGTAAACCAGTTTGTATTCGTTGATTCAAGCAAGCAAAAATTAAAAGTACTTGGTTGTTTATTTACACTGTACAATTTCAATATATATAAATATTAGACGCACAGTATTTTACAGAAATCACTTAGAAACGTCTCAAGCCACGCCCGAGTTCTTTATCGCCTTAATTCAACAGATAAAATTGTTATCTATTCCTAAACCGTTATTCATTTCCGTAGGTGTAGATTTGCAGTACGTTCACAGTTTTATAACTTAACGCCCTACGTGTACATTGAGCTTTTGGAGGAAGAGTCAAACATTGTATTCGTAGAATATATGCGCTCCTTTTGCTTTGCGCGACACTTCTCTGAATAAACATTGCATCATTTCCACCTTTTACTAATTATTGACGACGCCAGAAATAGGTTTGTGTCTTTCTGTGTGAGACAAATTACGTCATTTACCATTTTCACCTTGAAAAACATAATTTTAGGGCTAGTAGGTTAACGTTTTGAATATTCCCTTTGTTTCCGGAATCGTAGATAGTATTTTGGTAAATATAATATACATCACCGTATTTAATATTTACATTACCATGTGGAAATAGATTACACCATCTGGTATGTACAAAATTTATTCGCTTTGAAGCACCTAAAAAAAAGCTATGATAAATTATGATTGCCAAGTCCAATAAACAATTAACTGTATTCTTTGAAAATAAATGATATGAATGCTTTTTTTAGTAATTATTCACTCCAATTCAATTAATAATAAAAAAGACATGGTGCGTGAAAACGTAAAAAAATCGTTGGGACTTAGGTCAAAAATGTACAGAGGATGATCCAATAATTCCATGTTTTCCTGCTCTAAAAACTCAATCGTCTTTTGACCTCTATGTAAACTCGTATTATCGTGATGGAGGGCGATTCCACGTTTTAAAATAAATGTTTCAAATGATTCAAAATTAAGACAACAGTTGTGGCCATTTTCTTGGACGTACTGCGGGAACGGCTTTTCCTCATCTTGAAGCCACCACACCTTGCATAGACATTAGATTTCGAATTTAAAGGGATAACTTCATGATTCATCACCACTCACCATACTATATGCTTTTATTAAGCTTGCGTTGTTGAACCGGTTCAAATATTTTCAACACCAATTAACGTGAGCCGTTGATCTTCAATTAAAAGATGTGAAATCCAATACAATTAACTTTGTAAATAACTTTGCAACATTTTTTGGATTGATGTCTTTGAAATGCCTCGTAGGACGTCTCATTCTTCTGGTATGTCACATATCGATCTTTCTTGATCAGTTGGCCCACAGCAACAATGTTTTTTTTCATGGCTGCTGCCTTTGGTGGTCTTATCCTGAAGTCGTTGTTGCCTGCACGGTATTGCTAAGTTTATTCTGTTGAGGATTCGAATATTTTATCTCCAGAATAACACCAATATTTTCTGAATTAATCAAAAATTTAATTACGAACAAAAACTTCTGAATCGGTGTGCAAGTAGCGTTTCAATTAACATTGGAATCAGTAGCTTTAAAGTATCACCACGACAATGCACGTTTATATGTGATAGAGACCTTTATTTTGATTCCTCTAATGCAACATGCAGCACCTACTCAATTCAGAGATGAGTGTGCTCTACATTATACAGAGTATTTCTGTTCAATTATGAACTCTGTGAATCTGCCAAACCAATTCATGTTGGGGATTATTATTTGTTACACAATTCAATAGATTAAAGCTAGTTAAAAATTGTGTACTTTTTTTATGTAAATTTCTTTGTAAAATATTGTTCAGATTATTTTATCGTTGCAAATGGACCTAATATTTATAAAAATCTATATTCCTAATTGCTTTTCGTGCTTGCCACTAAAAGTTGCTTTGTTGGCACAATTATCCGCTATCTATAAGGTATTCCATATAAAATTAACCTCAATATTGTGAAGATTAGTCTATGGTGAATATTGTGTAGCTGTCAACACACCTTACAAATACAATGTCCCGAATTTGAATTATTTATGACCAAATACTTTTGTGCACTATCGTGTTACATTTGAATTATCTGCATATTTTCTACCTACTTACTACCATTCGTTAGCTTGTATTTGTAAATACAAAAAAAAATACTAACAAATGATAATATTACACTGTTTCCGAATGGAAATGCGCTACATAGTAATTTGTCGTAAAAAGTTGTTCTAATTATTGAAAATAGCTTGAGGTTATAAGAAGTGAAATTATAAACACAATGCATTCTTTTATGCGATTTGCCATGAACTTCTTAGCTTACAAATAGAGTAAATAAATTCGGGTGCGCACCATCGGCGCAGCTAACGAATGGACTCTCACATGCGAAACACTAGTCAGTTCGCTGCTGCTTGGAGCGTACGTAATAGTAGCAGCGAAGTACTCTGTGTTATGTTTTTAATAATGTCGAAGGTGATTTATGTACAATGATGATTCAGTGTAATCCGGCGTTTGCTTTGTTAAATAACTTCATTTTGGAACAAATACGCCAATATTAATTACCGAACAGAACCACGTTACGAAATTATTTACCATCTGTGCGTGTACATTTAGAAAATAAAATTAAGGCTGAACTGAAAAATAAAAAAGGGTGCTTGTGTGTGTATGAAATTTGCCTGTGTAAAAAATGGAACCACATCAATCCTCATCTTCAATTCTATTAGCTTCTAGACGAATAGAAGAATGTACTGCCCAAGTAATTTCAAAAGTGGTGTTAAGCACATTGGAAAAATTTGAAATATCCACAGATCAAATCTTGTTTAGGACAGATGGTGCCGCAACCATGCTTTCTGTAGGCCGGTCTCTTAGGGAACGGCGCGGTAACTTTTTACATATTACATGTAAAATTAATGCTTTACATCTTGTGGCAGAGACAATTCGTAGATGTTATCCGCAGGTGGATGCGCTAATTGCGAGTACAAAAGCAGTGTTTCTGAAATCCCCAAAACGTATCGGTTCATAATCTACAAAAACCATCTTAAAAACTTTTTTGTATCTAGCACCGGAACAGCATCGTCCGCGATAATATGTCTCTGCATACTGACTCCCTTCGCATGCAAGAGTTCATTCGTTAGTTACGCCGATGGCGCGCACCCGAATTTAAATTGTATCCTAGACTAATATTCAAGCTCGATTACTTCGAGAATAAAATGACCATATGTAAAGCTTTTACATCACAAATCAGCACCAAACGTACATATTTTCAAATTTTGAAAAATCAGAAGCTTTCAATGTATGAAACATTGAGCGATTGAGTCATGGAAGGCATGGTACATTGTTTTCAACCATACAAATATAGTGCATACTGTACCGTGTGAGGCCTGTATTATCTTACTGGATTTGTGCAGAATTCCGTTAAGCAATCCAAACTTCTTTATTCTTAATTTCTCTGCGTCTCCGTATTTATTCAACCTTCATGATTCTATTAATAAAATCGGGACAACTACTCAATTCCACGGTTCTCAGTAATATTGAGCTTCGTTAATCTATGACGTTCTACCAACATTGTAAAAACATTCACGGACTAAAATCTGTTTCGCACAATCAACTGTTTTAAGGAAATATTGTTGCTAGCAATAGTTCCGCTCTTTACTTACTTCGTATTCATCCTTTAACGTGTTCCGCCATAGAGTCATTTTGGGGGTAATTTCTTCAATCTAAAGAAAATTCATCGATACACACTAATTTACATAAAGGCAATTACGTACTTATCGTTCTCATGTAATAGTTCCAGGAAGAACACCCGCATCCCATAGGAAAAGCAAATAACGGAAACGTTTAATCTCATATTTGTAGTGTTTTAATAGTCTCATTTCGACACATGTTCTGCAGAAGTTTTAACGAAGTACTCAAATATTTTAAATATAGCACCATAGAGTGGTTAAATTTGTTAGTGTTAAGCGGAGCACATCTAAAAAACTATTGTCTAAAGTCCACTTATTAAAGCTCAATACCCATATTACGACACCATCGCTTCTATGGGTGTTGTATGTGTAAAGATGTTCGTCTTTTAAGAAGAATGTTGTCTATAAATCTAAAAAAAAAACATACCATATTGATAAATGTTTCCTCAAAGTGAAGAGTATAAGTAATTTTATCAGTACAAAGCGTCCCTATATTACACGAGATGAATATTCTACGGTTAAACCAAGAAGAAAACATTTGAAAATCACATGGTATTGAATATAGGGTACGGGGGCGCAATATTTAAATTATGATAAAGTAAGTCTATTTGTTATTTGCCCAGCTTATCGGCTTCGTCTGCCGTTAATGTTCAAGATCGCTGGAAGCATCGAAAGTGTGTTGGCCGCGTAATATTTTATGTTATCCCGTTCCTATTGTAACGAGAAAAAGTATTGCGTTACACTGTTGAAGGATTAGTCTATACAAGCAAATGGAATTAAATCTCCCGATTAAATAGGTCGTCAGCAAATTCTCCGATGTAACAACGCCAACCGCCAACGTTTTTTATATTTACAGACATACATACTTTGTTCACGTTGCTTTACTTTCAGTTTATTTAATTCATATCATACATTCCTATACCTGGATGCGTAACAATTGTGTATTCGAATTTACAATTAAAAGTGTAAGGAAGTAATCTTTTGGAACGATAGAATCAATGAGTTAGTCCCAAGAACTCTCTCAGCGTTGGAAAATCTAACAAGCTCCTTTTTAAAAATGTTTACGCTAAGTATAGTGCACAATGAGACCTTAACAAGAGAAAAATCGTTTTGAGAAATCTCCATTTACAAAGGTCCAATCTTTCTGCATGCGCAGGAAGTTTGAAAATTCCTGAAATTTTTTGTTTAACTAAATCAGGACTTACTATAGTTTTAGTAAAGTTTAAAAATTGTGTTTCATGATAAGTTCTACATGGAGTACTGAAGTACTTGAAAACCTTTTAAATTATAAAGTTATCAGAAATTGTAAAAAAATCTAAAGTTAGATTTCACAAATTTCATCTTGTTAATTACGTTATACGAGTATTATATATTTTTGACTGGCACCGCTCTAATAAAAGATAAAGGATAAATACATGTAGTTATATGTGTATATATGACTGAAGTGCTTAGTTGCATTTACATTTAGAGAAACTTAGGTAGACGTAACCTCCATTAAGTACTTGAGTCTGATCTTGAACCGCCTCGAACTGGATATTGATACAAAAGTCATGAAGTCTGCTTTAATCACTTATTCTCGCATGACATGCTCATAAATATACGTATTGGCGGCACATAAACAGTGACACATTTTAAAATTTGTGTTATCGTTTACATAGATCTTTATCAATTCCGCGGACATTTTTAGAGTGGAACGATAATGCTTGAAAACTTAGTTTTAACGTGCGGCAATGAATATTATATAGTATTATATGAATACGAAATATATTGATATATTCCAAAAGATGAATATGACAATTAAAAGTCCCCCTTTTTTTTGTATATTTTCAATGGTTTTTTACAGAAATATTCTTAATTTAGTTACGTTGTGTTTATATCTGTTTTAAGGGCTTCTTCAAATCCTGTTTTCGTCTTTTTTTTGTTAATAGTCCAAATCCCCTTCAAATACTTTCTGGCGATTTTTTTTTGCCTCTTTAATTAATGTTCTTTATTCTCTTCAGAATACTTCTTTGATTGTTTTCAAGTTTTAAATGTAATACTTTTTTCGTTGATTAAAATTAAATTTCTAGATAATTTCTTCGAAAAATATGTTTGTTTTTGTCTACTGGTTTATCCGTTGTCTCAGGGATACCAATCCATACTTTTAACAGTTCAGCTAACGACGATCACCGGTTTGCAGGATTTTAAATGTGTATTGTGTGTTTTGTGTGTTGTTAAAAAAAAATAATTAAAATTATAAATTACTGACAATAATTGGAGGCTTTGGTTATTCTCCACAATATAATGTTAAAGGGTCTTTTTTTAATATAACAATTTATTAGCATAAATTATCAAAATGCCAAAATTCGAATAATAACCAAAATTAATTCGAATTTTGCAGATGTTCAATTAAATTTTGGAACCTTGTGTATATTAACGTAAGTACACGTACTTCATCTCGAAGACCCACTACAATATATTTTGGAAATTTTAAAGCTTGGAAAAAATTACTCTATCTCGATCTATCAATAATTTGGTTTTTCTTTTGCAATAAAAGTCTTAAAAATTTTCATATCCTTACTTGAGAACTTCTTTTATTGGCTCATTCTTCTTTTAAATTGTATTATTATATTAAAAAATCTAAATATATTCTGCAGGCTCTGCTAGACATTTAAAGTGTATTTTTTATTTACAATTGGGTTACCCTGAAACTATTATAGATGTAGATAATCCAATATTTAATTGAATCAAAACTAGTAAAATAATTTTTTTCTCAAGAGTAGGGATAGAACAGTCATGTTAGATTTTTTTCTCACGTCATTCGGTTTTTGGATGAAAATGAGGATTGACGTATTCTCAAAGCAGCTGTCCCTGATTAATCATGTGTGGTGCGGACTGTGCCGATACTTTTGTGTTGTTTGCCATACTACCTCACAATCGTTGCTCTCGTTATTCACTATTCTCGGGATTACAGAACACTTTTTAGATCTAAATGAAATGAATGTCCAATTACAATTTTGAGCTGGTTTAATTCGCCATTAACTAATTAGAATTAACGTGACATTTGAGGTGAGCACAAAAATACGTTAGCGTGTGATAACGACTATATTTCGATAAGTACCTGTTCTATTTTAAATAAATTCCTGTTAAATTCATGCAAATAACTGCTATTTTCATCGTACTTTAATTATTTTTTTTTTTCACATTAATATTGACAGATGCCAAATTAATATTTGGTTTTGATCGTGACTTAAGTAACATTTAACAATGAATTAATTTAGTCCATGATTAAAGTTTAATTTAACCGATTTTGTAGGAGCAATGATAATAATGACAATAATTTCCTCACGTAAATAACCATCCCTTACAGTTCGGAGATTAGCAGTCTTAGCTTTCTTAAAGGTACTTCGAATTTAGTAGCAATCGCCGCAAGAGGAATGATCGAAAAATGATACATTTGGCACATCATATTTTTAATATTTTGTAGTCATTGACATTAACAAACTTTTTTCAAAGATGAAAAATATTTCAACGTTTCAATGTTGGTTGCTATTTTTTTCCTTTCCTGATGAAAATATGACCACTCCAACATCGTAAACTTTCTAACATGCTTGCCCATTGTCTTGACCCCGTGGATAAACGATTATTGATTTAAAAAATTAAATAAGAATAATTTTTTTATAGTTCAGTTATAGTTGAAGCCTACGTTCAAAATGCATATTTATCATTCAGTGTTTTAACTTTTTTTTTAATATGTGTTTATGCATTATGTGTGTTAAAGAATAATGTATGTGTTGCATTCACTTGCTCATCATTGTAGTTGCATCACATTGCAATTGTTATAAAGGTCAATTAACTTCCATTTTATTTTTTTATTTCCTTACATCAGATAACAGGGAATTTTCTATCTTTCTGTTGTAACTAATTAACCTCCGGTGACATCCATGGGGCACCGAATGCAAAGGTAGCTTCCGTTGACCCGTATAATACCATGAATATGTATCGCCCGTTAACAGGACAGCTGCGTTGGCATGCCCATTATGCACTGTGAATAAATATTTATTATCGCTCTGATAATTTCTTTTTTTTTTATTTGTCTTAAACGTTTCACATTGATGTCGCGCAATCTTATTTATAAATGTAAACAACATTTCTGGAGAACACTGGGGTTAGTAATAGATCTGAAATATTTTAGCTTACTTCAACCATTGCTATTTACTATTGACGTTTTTATATTGAATACATGTGAATATCGAAAATTGTACTTTGCAATAAGTATTTTACCTCGTAACTTCAAATAGATTGTCGTCAATATTCGATTCCCACAAAATAATGAAAATTAAAGAAATATGTTTGACTATTAGTTGTTTCAAATCGCAACATTTTCAAATAACTGTTCTTTATTCTTCTTGGTTTTCCTGCCCATTTCTTTCTACCTTCT
The DNA here is from genome assembly GCA_902654985.2 of Oryctes borbonicus. Taxonomy (NCBI): domain Eukaryota; kingdom Metazoa; phylum Arthropoda; class Insecta; order Coleoptera; family Scarabaeidae; genus Oryctes; species Oryctes borbonicus. The sequence goes on from LR736865.1 coordinate 745,897, forward strand.
ACGACTCTTAGTACTCGTTTTGCATTTCTATTTCTTGGCATTTCCTAAGTATCTCATCCTCTGGGTCTCGATTACTTGCGATATCGGTTTTCAAACATTCAAGTTTATTACCTCTTGGTTTGTTCGTCTTCTCCAACCAGCTCCAGCGATTTTTACTCTTGAATCTTCCTCAGAATTCTCCTTTCCTATATTTCCACGTTTGTCTCCATTTGTTTGTTAAGGATCAGCACATACAGTACTGCTAGCCTAACTATTGTTTCGTACATTCTAAACTTGGTTTTTCTAGAAATGATTTTAGATTTCAACATTGTTGTAAAGGCTACTACAACATTGCTACTCTTTACTGATCTTTTATTTACTTCTTTTTCTTCTTGGTTAGTATTTGTTATTTGTTGTGTTATTGCCTTTTTTCCTTATTCCGCCCCTCATTTCCATATATTTCGTTTCCTTTTGGTTTATTATTAATCTGTATTCACTGGCTGCTTTCTCTGATTTTTTAAACATTTCATTAAATTCCTTTCATGTTCTTGCAGTATGTCATCAGCGTAAGTTAGACACTGCTGTTTATATTTAATAATTAGACAATTTTTTTTTGTATATCCCATTCCCGTAGAGACCAAGTACAACGTCAAAAGGAACCGTAGAGAGGGGATTCCTCTGTTCTAATCCCTTCTCAACCTCGAATCTTTTGGAAATGTATCCTTCTATGGCAACTGCACTATTTTACTTTGAAGAGTCACGTTTATCAAATTCTCAATCTTTGATGGTACACCCAGCTTGTACATTGCTTGGTACAATTTACTTCTGATGATCTAGTCATAAGCTTGCTTATAATTATTTTATTTATAAGGATAAGATATTTGGACCACCCTTGATCATACTTTTTTAAAACCCCTTTGATTATTCTTCTATTAAACTTTCTTGGTACTGTTTCAGTATATTTCTTATCACTAAAACCTTGGTGAGTTACGCCTGACAATGCTATTCCCCTGTAATTTTCGCATACGGTTTTATCAACTTTTCTGTTCAACAGCGCTAAGTTCCAAGCTTATGGCATTTCTTCTTTTCGCCATATTCGTTTAAATAACTTGGATTTCATTTTTCCTGGGCTTTTGCTGTTTTGTAAAGTCAATAAAGTCTTCACTACCTCTTCCTCCGAAGGTTCCATCATTGGATTTCGCATTCGTTATTTGCTTCTTCCTATATTATTATTATTATTTCTTCATCTCACGCATATTGTGTGTTCCCCTTTGCTGTTTGCTTACTTTTTTTACCAAATAAGTTTCCGTTTTGTCTCTAAATACTCTCTTTTCTTTTTACGACTTATTTGCTTAACAGTTCTTCTCATACTAGCATAGTCGTCTTTACCTTGTTATGTACTCGTTTTTAACATTCTCATCCTTTGTATATTTCTGTTTATTAATCCCTTTTGATACTCTATATCAAACCAGTCCGTTTTCCTTTTCTCTTTGACTCAATATGTGAAGTAGAAAATGGTGATTAATACATAAACGTATTTATTTTTCGGTTCAGTTGCGCGTATTACTTGATTTCCTGAAAATTTCTAATACTTGATGCTCAAAATATTTCACTTCAAGAAATATGTTACGTAATGTTCCTTTAGATTATTAGTATTGCTTTGTGTTAAATTTATCCTAAAATCTACCACGGTGGAGGTGTTTTTCTAAAAAATATTCCAATTGGTCTTCGCTTTGCAATCTTCCATCACAATTTAATTTGTGGGCATTGAGATATAATCTGACATAATTGCTAATCTTATGATAATATCATCTACAGCCTGCAACATTATAGTACTACGGGAAAAAAATACAAATACCTATTATCTTAAGGACAAATCTACCACTTACGTATGTTGATACTCAAAACGCCAACTTCAACATATCGCCTATTGTTATAGGTCGCGCACCTAATAAAAATAGGAAACAATTCTCAAAGTGCATTGATTCAATTAATCATCGACTTTACAAGTTGATTGCGTCAAACAATAATATCTTTATTGTGTATTTTTATTAACGATAAAAGCGTAGAATGTAACTACATTTATAAGTAGATAAGAGTGTGCGAAATAAATCTAATAGCAGGGCTAATGTAAAAATATTATATAACCATAATTTTTGCTTGTGCGATTTCTAAGTTACTCTTAAATAAGTTGTACTTTACTGCCAATATAATATCCTCTCGCTTTAATATTTAATCAGAAAACACCTGAGAATACATATATATTATTTCCTGTAGAAAGGGTAATTTTTTAATTTCTTAGGAGGACTGGAGCCCTTAATATGTCACTGCATTGATTCTTGTTTTGACTCGGGGTCAAAATGATAGACCCAAGTTTCTACCCTGGTAACAAGTCGATTGATAACTAAATCTGGGCCAAAAATTGTCTCAAACACGTCTCCATCCTGACACGCATTTGAAATGGCGAAAGCCTTCTATCTCGCGTTAACTTGCCATTCCAACGTATTCGTGTAGAATTCTGAAAATTTGCTTCTTTAATCTTACAGCATCCAGTACCATATAGTTTTTTCTTCAATAACTTTGGAAATAATCACGTCAACAGGCCGATCTGGACGGGAATAATTTTTGAAGATTTTCTGTTTTGTTGTACGCCTTTCATTTATTTTTAATTCTTTTGAGAGGTGTGACGTAACTAATTTGTTGATAAGGAATTCAACACGTTCAAATAAAGTTTAAATTAGATTCCAAGTTTTACAATATAACGCTTATTAGGCAATGTTTCGATTGTTTTTCAATTATCGCCACCATTTCTCAGGAAGTACTTATCTTGCAAGTTGATTTTAAATGTAAGTTAGAACCTATTACGGGTTATTATAACACAGGAAACTAGCGCAAGATAATGACTGCGTTACTCGTATATACTTGTATACGTATTTTAGAATACCGTAGATTTTATTTTAAAACGCAATACTTAAAATGTTTATATTTCTTTAATATGGAGGTAAAAAAAAAGAAGACGGATTAACTTAACTGTTACTATAAATTTTGTAAGAGGGTACACGGTTGCGAGAGTCCATATAATAAATTTGCATGTTGTTTTTCAATGTTTTTGCCTTACAATTAGTTAGGTCTGGACTTTTTTGTACGGCGTATCAACATGGTATAAGTAAATTCATTATTTCTCAAATGCAAAAACGCAATAATGTACAGCGAGCTGCATTAAAAAATATATCTGTGAAGCCGTAACAGTAATATCATAATCTGGCATTTAGGTAGGAAAGTGTTATTGCTACCGGCAGAGACATGACGACATGACAATGACACTATCCTAACAATACTTTTACATACTGCAGCTATCCATCTACGACTTTGTTTTATTATTTTACCGCCGCGGCATACACTTTTCAATCAAGTCATTTACAAGGATTAGAATAAGTGAAATTAAAATTCTTCCTGCCGAATGATTTTCCAAAATAAAAAAGGAGTATTGAATTTATTCCATACTTTAGGACAAGGATTCCCAACCTTTTTCTTGCATGTTTTTTCTTTTGTTTCATCGATCCCAGTATATTTTCCCCTATAATTAAAGCATACATGTTACGAATAATTACACATAAATAACTTGAAAAATAACAATTAGACTAAAAATTTTCAAAAAAGCAACTTTAGATTTCTAAAATTCACAGATTGTAATTACAAAAGAGTTCGATGTCACTTAGTGTGATGGCTAAAATTGATGTATTGATACAACTGATGATGCTAATTAAAGTTTTTCACTTTCCGTGCACTTCACGAAATTAGCAGGGACTAGACAGACTCGTGTTTTGTCGATTCTCTGGGAAATCAGTAGGCAACACGAACTCATTCTCATAAGACGAATAAGCATGACTCTGTCTAGTCTCTGCTAGCGCACGGAAAGTGGCTAGCTTTAATTATATAGAGAAAATTCGTCCCTATATTTAAAAACAAACACCAATGTTTCATAAATAAACAGATCGTAAACCGTGAAAATTGAGTTATTTTTAAAAATGTTCTCTTACATGTGCATCCGCTATTAAATATTTTGTTTTTACTGTTAATTTACACAGACAGCTGGGCAATCTCCAATCATCAAAAGCTTTATTCTCTGCCTTCGTTTATTATAATTATAGTTGCGCTGTGTGATATCTAAAGTTCGCCGCTTTCCGTTCACTCACATGAAATTAGCAGTGACTAGACAGACACCTGTTTATTCGCCCCATGAGAATGGGTTCGGTTTCCCCGAGAATCAACAAAACACGTGTCTGTCTAATCTTTGCTAATTACGTGAAGCGCACGGAAAGTGTCGAACTTTAGTGATATCTATTACAACGACTATCGGGATTATCGTTGACTGGACTTAACTTTAGCTAACAAAACGGCAGGAACAGGAAAGGAGGCTGTTTATTTTTTACAAGTGAACTTAACATTGACTGAAATATTTAATTGTGTTCCAAATCCTATTCTTATTAATAAATTATGTCATTATACACTATGGATTTTTGATATACGAATAAATATGACAAATTCCTTAATATTTCCGCGTTTTAGCAACATGCCCATCGAAAATTACTTCACATCCTTTTAATTATACTTTAACTCTTAAGATTCCGTATATCTACCTTTTCTTTATTTTCAGAATGGACATTCGCAAGTTAACGATAAATGGTCGTGGGATCCCCCGGATACAAGCCAACCAAAACAACCCTCCACACCAGATCACAACTCAAATCTTGTCGAAAACTTGAAAAAGCAAGTCATCGACTTAGAAAATGAGAAAAAAGAACTTAATGCTAGCTTGGAGCAGCTTGATTTGGATTGCCAACAAACGACCGAAAAAGTGATAAATTTGAAAGACAAACTACAGAACGAGCTCGATGATTTGAAGGTGAAATACGAATCACTGCTAGAGGAACACGAAAATTTCCAGAAGGAAAACATTGAAAAGTCTAAATTACTGCAACAATTGCAAGCCGAGAAAGCAACATTGCTCAAAGAACTAAAGAAAGCGAAGCAAACAGACAATAACCAGGAATTGAAAAATAAAATAGAGGAGCTAGAAGAAATTAATTTGAGATTAAAGGAAGGTTTAGAAGAAGCTACAAGAAATAAATGCGAGATAGAAACTATTCCAAAACAAAATGATGGGGAAAGAATCGCTTTATTAAAACAAATCGAAGACTTGAATTTGATATTAAAAAAATATGAAAACTGTCAAACTAACGATCGCGACGAATACGAAAAATTGGCGAAAATTTTACAAGGGTATGACGAACAAGTAAGGAGCTATGAAAATCGATCTGAAGCACTACAGATGGAAAATGTTAAATTATTGGAGAGGGAAAATGCCTTAGTTCTAGAGTTATCAGCATTAAAAGAAGTTCTTGATAAAAGCAAAGATGACATGCTAAAATCAATTAAAGAAGCCCAAGGAAGATATTTGAATTTACTAACCGATTCGTTCAAGAAGTTTATGGATTATCCATTACCAGTCGAAAATGCTAGGCGAGATGAGAATTCTTTTATGGCAGCAGTAGAAGCTACAATGAAAATTTTACTAGATTTGAAATGGAAATCTGAAACGCTGAAGAAGGAAGTCGACGACATGACGGAAGAAAAAACAAGGATTTTAACGGATAAAAATCACGAAATTAACAAACTACTTGAAAATTCAGAAGTGCTTAGTCAGGAGGTAATTACGAAGACGCAAGCTTTGAAAAATTACGAAGATGAAAACACTGAACTTATTAAGAATAATGATGACCTAATAAACCAATTGGAAATGCTGAAATTTAACACGAGAGGTTTACATACGATTTCTGAATCGAATGAGGATAATATGTTGGTGCTTGAATCCCAATTAGAGAAAGCTAATAAGAAAATTAAAGAACTTGAAATGACTATATCGGATTTAGAGAATTCTAAACAGGAAGCCACGCTTGAGGTCCAAACTGAGTTAGATTATATAAAGAAACAATTGAATTTAACTGGAACCGAACTAAATCAGACAAAGATTGAATACCAACAGCTTCTAGGAGAATATAAAGAATTGCAATTAAATCATACAAATTTGCAAAATGAATTCGATGAAATTCGCACATCCTATGATAGGTGTTACGACGAAAAGGAAACTCTGAATAGCGCTGTAGATAAAATTCAAACGGAATTCGAAAATACAGAGTATAAATACAGCGAAATTAACATAAGTTTGGAAACGCTGAAAGAAGAGTCAGAAACATTAAGGGGAGAAATCGATTCGTTAACAAAATCTAACCAGAAATTAAAAATGTTGATTTTAGATTACGAAAGCAAAAATGAGTTGATACAAAACGAAGTGGACGATCTCAAGCAGCAACTAACCTCTGAAATTGATCTAAGAGAACAACAAGAAATCCAAATTAGGACTTTGTCTGAAAAATTACAACACGCAAAAATGTCGGAAACATACCTCAAGCTGCAAAACGATACGTTGAATAAAGAAATAAAAGCTATAACGGACAGCTATAAAGAAACGGAAAATTATTTGAAGAAATACGAGGAGGAAAATGTGAAACTATCTCAAAAGTTTGATAATATCAAACAAATTAACGACAAGTTGGAAAGTGATTTGAATAAATCTGAAGAGCTTCAAAAGATAAATAATCATTTGCTAAAACAGCTGAGAGAATCCGAAGAGAAAATATTGAAGTTGCAATTAGAAAATGAAGATATCAAAGCTAATGCTGTAACCTTGGACTTACAAGAGTACGAGAACAAAATATTATCGCTTGAAAAACAATGCGAGGAATTTAAATCGCAATTAACAGCATCGAAGCAACAAGTTCTAGATTTATCTAACGAAAAGCAAAATCTATCTACCGAAATTGTTAATGTAAATAAGTCTTTGTCCGATAATTCAACGATGGCTAAAGAATATTTGGAAAAAATCGAGAACTTGGAGCGTTATATTCAAGAACTTACTAATTCTAGAAATGAAATGGTCAATTTCGTTAACACGAAGCATCAAGAAAGCGTTCAGTATCACAATGAAATTCAGCGCCTCAACCAAGTGCTTCTGACTGAAACGGAAAGGGTACGTCAATTGGAAAAAGATTTGAAAGAAAGCCAGGAATCTAAAACATCCGAAACGAAGAACGATGAAAAGATTTCAGCGCTGGAGGCTGAAATAACCAAAATGAAAGAAGAGATGGAAAAACTAACAGACCAAAATGATTTCCTCCGGAAAAAATCCGAAGTACTCGCCCAAAATTTGCTAGAGGAACAGTCGAAAGTTCAGCAAATCTTAATAGAGAAGAATGCGGCTATTGCAGAAAAAGAAGCGTCGCTTTCCAAAGAGCTGCAAAGGTTAAGAGCTCATCTGTTGGAAAGCGAGGATGCTCACACTGAAGAAATGGTGCAGGCTGAAAAGAAATTTCAGGACATGGTAGCGAAAGTTAACGAAATCGAACAGAGGGAAAAGGAATCAAGCACCCATTACACTTCCGCAAATATTAGGGCAAATCAGCACGTAGAGACCTTGCAGAATCAACTACAGATGGTGACTAATCAAAGGGATGAATTAAGAAAGAAGATGTCGGATGCTGAAGATCAAATGAGCAAACAATCGGCCGCCTTGTCGAATTTACAATTTGTTTTGGAACAATTCCAAAAAGGTCAGTACTTTTATGTTATTTTTTATTTAAGCCTTAGAAGTAATATTAAAAAAATACTGATCTTATCTTAAGTATTTGTTGTCTTAAATTCGGGGAATACCATGAGAATTTCACTTTATTATAGGAGATAGAGCGTAAGTTTAAATTTGATAAAATTCTTAAATTTTATTGTTATGAATGTTTTATATCGGAAAAACAAAAATTTCGTGAATACGATATTAGCTCATATCTTTCACATCTTCGCAAGAATTTAAAAATAACTTGCACATTTTTCTCATGGCCATCCACCATTAATGGAATAGTTGGAGAAAATAAGATATCATCTAAAAGGTTTTCCAATAAGAATGATGATGTTTTAACTATCACTAGTTACCATTTGTGCTTGGTGTATTCTTCATCATGGTTGAGTACAAATTCCAAGAACGTTTGGTTATCGTATAATTTTTTTTGTGACCACTGGAAATGGATATGTTAACGAACAAAATTACCATTTTTGTTGTGAAAACAATCCACAAGAGATTCACGAAAATCTCTTGTGTCCTGAGAAGGACACTCACTGGTGTTATTGGTGGTATAATGGTATTATCGGAGAGATGCAGTTACAGTAGTCCGAGAGCTGCATCGATTGATGTTGATGGTTTTATTGTGGCCAAGTTTAGAAGAAATTGATTTGGAAGACATGTGGTTCCAACAGGACCGTACAACCACAATGATGATAATGCCACTATCGACATGTTACAAGAACAGCTTGGTGAAGAGATAATTTCCAAAAAGTTGTGACTTTACTCCGTCAAACCACTGCACGGTTTAACCGTGCTCGTATAATCGAGGTTCTCCTGTATTTTTTTAATTTCTACGTATGTTATATTAGCGTAATCAGAAAATTCTTTTTGAAATGTACCAATGTGTGAAAGATATGACCCAAAAGGGTCATCACAAAAATTAAATTTTTCTGATTTAACGTTGTAGGCTTTGAAATCATTTGCTTTAGTCTGTGTGTTTGGTGATTTCTAAACTTTCTAATAGTATTAATTTATATTTTGAAAAAATCATCCAACATAATAACATAATTTTACTTTTGTTATTCCTTAATAAATCTCTTTTTCGAATTATAGATAAAGGAAAGGATATTTATCATGAAACAGAACGAATTCGGCGTCAAGTAACTATAGAAAAACAAAAGCAAGAAGAACTACAGAAGGAAATAATTAATTTAAAGAATCAACTGGAAGAAAGCAAACAAGGATTACTAGCCGCCTCCCGTCTTAATAGTCAAGTTGAAAGTTCCAAGCAACAGGTTATTAGCATGAAGGAAGAAGGTTGGTACATTTTTTTGAAGACGAGAGCATGTTTTTTTTTTTAATAACACCTAACCCATTTTTATTTATGTTTAATAATAGTATATAAAAATTTCCGGTACATCATCATGAGAAATACAATTTCTTTTTGAATCTTTATGTACTGCATGCGCCGATAATTTGGACTCTTGCTATCATTTTTGGCATTTGATCATGGCATTACCTTGCATAGATATTTTTGCTTAAAATGTCTGGATGTGAAATATCAGCTGGTAATTCTGGGTTTTCTTTTCAAATACCAGGGTATCAGTTGGTATTATCACATACAGTCATGCTCACTTCACGTCTGTTGCTCGAAACGAACCTGTTTCTTGAATTTTGAATCATTTCAGCCATATTAAATATTTATTATATTGAACAAAATTATATTTATATTTTTATCGTGAGTAGTTATAATTTATAATTAACGTTATCAAGAAAGATACAGGTGCACTGAATAATATTTGTAACTTAAAAAAATTACATTTGCATCATCTGCCTATGATTACAGCATGTAACAAAGAAATTGCAAAAGTTACAAAATATAATCAGTGCATCATATGGATAAGGTTGTCATTTAATCCTGAAAACTTATAAAACTTTTTTATATGTATTTATATTAACGTTGAATACAGTGAGTGATAATTTATAATTAATAATTGCTATGATAAGTATGCATATGTGAACTATTATATTCAAAATAATATGTATACAGGGTGACATTGATGAAACTACAATGGATATAGTACCACGCAATACAGGACTAAAATAAAAATTAGAAAGAAGGTCTTGCATACTAATATCCTTAAGCCTTTTGTTTGCAATATACAGGTTATTAAAAATTGATTTTTTTTTTAAATCGCTACTTGGTCGACATGAGCTTTAAAAATAACAACATAACAAAAAAAACTTTGTGCAAACGATTGACGGCATCTTTGATGTATGCCTAGATTATCACGGAATTTACTAGCAGACTCCATAATTGCTCTTCGTTATTAAGCTCTACGGTATGCATTTCATTCTTCATAAACCTCCAAAATGGAGAACCAAAGAGATTAAAATCGGGATTTCCCACAAGACCAATCCACCTATTTCCAAGTCGTCTTTGCAAAAATGTCCTTACTCTTTAAAAGGAAAAGGATGCATTGTTTGAATAATGTTCAATGGGACATTTTCTAATAAAATGTTCAGTTTATTTTCCAAAAAATTTCGATTAGGCAATCGAAATGGATCCACACACAGGTACTTTTCCATTATACCTGCCCACATATTAACAGAAAACCCGCGAAACGAGTGTTTTCATCTCTCCAATAATGCGTATTACGTGAGCAAATACCACGACTAAAACCTGCTTGATCGGTGAACAAGATTAATGAAAATTTTGCTCATTATTTTTCCGGTGCTCCATCGTGGATTATTTTGCAAATTTGCCATTTCTTCGTTTACAACAATACGATACGTTCTGGTAATCCCACTATTAATTTTTGCTTTTTTAAAACAGCATCTTCTTCTAAACGCTTATGCATGTCAATACATGTTCTAACATTAGAAATATGTCTTAATGGAAATCTCTCACGATAGATACGTTGAATTTCGGAAGAATTTGATCGAGCTGCTCCACAATACATAATCATGCTCCTGTATTCTTCAAAAGTGTAATGAACCCTTTTTAAAAGCAACTAAAGAAAAAAAAAAACGACAGAAACTAAATCATGAATAAATTATTATAGTATTAATAATTATAGCAAGAACTGGGGGACAATACGGTAAACAGCACTAAAGTATCGGTACAGTCCGCACCGTATGGCCGAATTCGATCGTACGGTTGAAAATGAGTATCGACGCATCCTCGAAACAGCTGTTCTTGCATGGTGCTGAGTGCACCAATGCTTTAGTTTTGTTTGTATTAAAATTTCATAGCCGGAAGGAATTTTTAAATAATTAAATTTTCTAAAAAACTCTTAATATCCTATATCTAGAAAACCAAAAGATTACGGATTTTAATGCATAAGACCTTTTTTTTATTATTTTATGGTCTTCTATCGCGTGGTAGTATGCGCTGTAGCTTTTTCACTGCCATCCGGTATATAGGGTGTACACAAAATTTTGTTAAAGCCACAAGTAGCGCAACTCCTTTGTGATAAAACTGTTTGCTAAGCCTTCGTTGTTACATATTTAATCTAGTAAATCTGCATCTTATCTTAATATTTTTTTTACAATCACGTAAAAGCTTGAAGAAGCTCATCTGGCGTCTTAGGAATACTGTTTTCATTTCAAAATTTTCCAAAGAACCATGCTACGCAAAACTTTAACAAAAATTTATAAACATAAAACCTCAATCATTATCCTATAATTTTTCGGGATTAAATGAGAGTACGTAGTTAATGATTTTAGACGTATATATGTACTAATAAGAATTCTATGTAATAACAATTACGCATTTAAATTTTTATCTGTCCTTCTAATATTCTGTTTGTTTTTTGCTTGTTTATTTTTATATGTTATATAATTGTATGTCATGTTTATGTTAGTTTTACTGCACTTTATTCACAATTTGTTTTGTGCTCTACACTCGCACGCTTTTGACTGTAATTTTTTTAATCTCATGTAGTAGCTGTGAGGTAGAATACACTCCCCACGTTATTACGTGAGATCTAAGAACTGCAGTTCACGTTCACGATGAATTCTAGTTTGCAGCAGCTGTGCACGTGATGTCCTCACCGTACTTTGTGATACGATTATAATTTCGACGCTTTTTGTGCAAAGCTTAGTTATTTTACCGACTGTGTATGAGTTTGTTCGAAATCTGTGTTGCGAATTATTTTAGTATAAATTGTAGTCTTTTTGCTATTAGATTTTCAGTAATTAATGTGAATGTTAAATGTGATATTTAAGCAGTAAGAACCTAATTAAAAAACTGAGCGATGAAAATTTGCTTGTGGACAATGGACTAAAATTGTTCAAATAGAATTTGAATCGCTACGAAATTCATTAAAAGTATCATTTAAATTTAGCACTACAGACCAGTTTCAAATATTATTGTATTAGGCGTATTTATAAATATCAGAATATTGTTTTGTAACCCGTACATGACGGCACTAGTCAGAACCGTATGGTCTTAATGTACCGCATAGTCTTGTAACGTACCGTATAGTCTTAATGTAAAGCGCTTTGAGCTTTTTTATCATAGATGCTGTGATTTATTTTAATGGGAATTTTAATAACATCAATTTTGAACATCGTTTCCTTTGGAGTACAATAATTAACTTTAATGTATAGAATTCAGAGAATCAAATTGCAACATTGTGATTTAGATAAACTTATTCTTACTTAATGTTTGCATTGCAAATCTGAATCATGTTAAAATCAATGCAGGATGTCTCAAGAATAACTGTAGGTATCGTTATATAAAAGAGTATACATTGGGATATGTTGAAAATTTGACGGTATACGATAGTCGGATATGTACATTTGAATTTAAATATTTGCAATAATCTGACACTTCCGGTTATACCGGAAGTAACTGCCAACTTCGTTATTCTAAATGAAACACTTTATAAGTTATTACACTTTTGAGTTCAGGAACATGCGATGTACCCCATTTCGCTGGGTAAAAACAAAAGCCGTCACTAGATACAATAAATAATACCGAATTTTAAAACTTTGGATTGGTCAAAGGCGGAAATTCAAAAATGATGAAAATGTAAATATTTGAAATTTATTATTTCAAATATAATAATAATATGGTTAGAAATACCGACACAATTGTTTTATCAACCACACCTCAACATTCAACTAGGAATTTAATAACGTAATAATATATAGGATGTTCCGCTTAAAATAATAAAGTTGGTAGCTACTTCTGGTATAACCGGAAGTGATTACTGAAGACATTTTAGTTCAATATCACATGTGCGCTGTAGTATACTGACAAATTATCAAATTTTCCGATGTATGTGCTTTTGTATATCTGTATATTTATTTTTATTATCAACTTTCTAAATTGTTACCTTTCATATATTTAATAATGATAACATGGAGTGTTACTATGGAAAACATTAAACTATCAGCACACTCTACACCACGCAAAATATTTATTAATTCGCAACATGTTTGGGAGCTGGCTGGTATGTCTAGGATAAAGACGCGCAGCCGGCGAAGAAATCCTAAAAGATCCAGGCGGGATTTGAAGTGCTCATTGCATCATATTTCGAAAAAGTTCTTTTGTGTTGGACGTGTGAGTCTATTTTCCTCTGGGCGTCGCATCAGCACTGGGGTGCCTCAGCGATCACTCTTGGGGCCAGATTTATTTTAGTTGCACGCGAACGATGTCTCTGCGGAAGACCGGGCTGTGCATGCGTCTGAACGTAATGAGTCTGTTATGTTGAGGAATCTTCAGCGAGCGGTGTTTCGACAGACAACATCTTTATTAATGTTAGCTGTAACGTAGCTTTCCACGGTGAAATTCTTGGAAGTAACTTTCGATCAAAAATTTATTTGGCCACTCCATATCGAAAGATTTAGAGGGAAGTTCTAGAAGCATCCTTCTATCTCTTATTTGTAAAAGTAACCCTCTGGGAATCGAAATGAAACTTGTGCTGCACAAGTAGCACCTTAGGCCGATGCCTTGACCTACGGGGCGTTGTCATGGAGTACCGTCCCAAAATTGCGTCTTCAACGACTGGAGGTCTTTCAAAAAAAAAACAATATTGGGGGCCATCGTCAACACGCGGTAGTTCGTCTCGAACACCTCGTTAAGAGATCGGCATAACCGGTATAACTGAGTACTCCAAAGAGCTGTAGAGGGACACATGGCAACGAGCGCGCGTCCGTCGTCGAGAACTAGCCGATTATCATTTGCAGTTTGGAAATGCTGTTAACATGTGCTAAAAAAGTTTATAGACAAAAGTCTAGCTCTAGTAAGAAGAAGTAGATCCCAACATATGAAGATTCATTGATTGTCAACCGTATTACCGAATAATAAATAAAAATTTCAGTGATAGGGTTGACAATAGTAATCCACTAATTCCCTCAACATACGTTCCGAATTAATTATATATTTTTTGTGGTGTCTATTGCACTAATGCTTTAGTGTTTACCACATTTAACATTACTCATTTTGCTTCATTTAACAAATCTATCTATTTCCATGCGGGATTCTCGCATCTAAACATATTTTTATTAAAAGCTTCCAAAATTGTTTCTGTGTTATTTACTATTATTTTAGCATGTGTGTTGAAGGCATGAAAGCTCCTCCTCGAAGTTTGTTTATACAATTTCATTTAAATTGTGTACACAAGCTGTTTCTAAACCTCTTTTAAGAATAGGTACATAAGAAAAACGGTAGGAATAATCGATAGACAGAGAACATTCATCCATCACAATTCTAGCAGTTTTCAAAATGTGTTTGCTGCAAGTATTTCTTGCTATTTGTGAACATCTTATTTCTTTTACTTTAAACCGTGTCCGTTGAAATTTTTAAAGATAAGTTTACACAAAGATTGTATATATGTTTGTACTAATTCAAATATTATTGTTCTACTTTAAGTTATACTCTACGGCACTATTTTTATTCAGCAGCGCAGGCTACCCTCACACGAGCAGCAATGAGAGAAATGGATATTTATATCAATTTCAAGTAATGCAAAATTATAATAGAGGGCGCATTGTACAATTCCCTCATATTTGAAATAATTCTCTTAACAAGATTATTAGATTTGTAACGACATTAATGATGGTGTTTCGCGATATTATTGTTCGTATAACATAAACAATAATATCATCAAACACAGTTGCTAAATAAAAAAAAGAAAGTTGCTGTTGAAGAATAATTATTGATAATGAGCATTTCACGATTTCTTCGTTGGAAAGTATACGATAACGAAATGAACATAATTCAATGATTTTTATGATTATCTTTAACAATATCTACAACTTAATACCACCTCCATGTACATCAATATTAATGATTATGATTGTCGAAGAAAGTATTGGCAAAATATGATCGCTAGAAAGGCAACTATACACGATTCCAATTTATAGCTGGTTAAAACTGGTGTTTGCTTATTCTTTAATGTTGAGTATAAAGTACTTGTCTTAGTCTTAAAACTGAGGCGCAAGGAACTGAAATGCCAGCTGCAAACTCACGACAATATGGCTCATGCTTCCTTCACATTGCGCGTTGCTATAACTGAATTGAATTGAAATGATAAAGAACGCACGCTACTTTAATCTAACACGAGTTATAGCAACAAACTGTTTAAAAAACATATTTTGTTGTCAGAGAAACAAGAGGAAGGCTGCCAGTGACATTATCAGCCATTGAGCCATTTCTAATTTATATTTTCAATTTTATTATTTCTATGAACCACCTACGAATAGCTTTTTAGAATAAATATCGCGTACAAAGGTGCCTCCGGAATAATTCAAGAAAGGATAGCTTTATCCTATTTTTAAAGATTAGACAGAAATCATATTCCAATCTCAGCGTTGTGTGGGGGGTAGTCTGTGTCAAGTAGTATTAACTTATATAATTTGGCTAATATTTTGTTTTTTTTTTTAATATATGGTTTAATATTATTTTCCAAATGTAACTACGTTTTAAGTCTCATTAACACTTGTTTTACAAAATATTTTAAGTATTTTCTTTGTTATAGATAACCCCTTTTTTATAGCAACTGATTTTTAGAAGCATGGCATGAATTGCATGGAAGTTTGGGTTGTGAGTATTACATCAGGTACTGGTTGATTTTCGACGAACCAGTACCTGGGTAATATTTACGTCTCGAATTCTTCATTTTGCATCGTCCACACAAGTTTGTATGTGTTTTTAATTTTTTTTTTATTAATCATTATTTACACGAATATAATTTCTTTTGACATGAATTTGTTATTAGATGGTAAGTTATCATTGCAAGCAGACTTTTCCAGTAGCTTATATTTGCAGGATTTTGTGAAAAATTTAAATTAAATTTACTTTATTACAAAGCACGAATGGTGTCGACCCATTTGACATGTTCCGTTTTTCGCCAACTGTCAATACAAGAAAAATGCTACACTTGATAGTTTGTTTCAATGACGTCAAAACCGTTTAGAGGTCCGGTTCTTCCTTGAAATTTAGTTCTATGCTTTTTACTGTTAGGTGTAAGGCTTTGTGTGGTTGAATTCATTCTCTTTTGTTAATTTCTCAATTTCCCCCTGTTTCTCGTCCTTTCTCTTGCTTCATTCTTCTTTTTGCTGCTACTTCTCTTATGTCGTCGCTCCATATTTTCCTTGATCTTCTTTTTGAGTTCTTCCCTGTTACATTTGTTTAATACACTTTTTTGTGCATTCTGGCATGCAACTAACTTGACCAAAACCGGGTTGGCTGATCTTCTTCTATTTTGTTCTGTATTGGTTTTATTTTAAATTATTCAAAATTTTGTCTCTTCTTGTTTTGTTTTTCATTTTTCTTAGAGCAGCATTGATAATTCCTGAAGAATGCTGTTTTATATCCATCCTATTTTTTCATTTATTTCTTTGGCAATCTTTTCATTTGCTATTGCCCGTAAATATTTGAATCCAGTTACCTGCTGTTTTATTTCTCCATTTATTTGGAGAAATAAAATGTTTTCTGTTCTCCTTTGTTACTCTTTTGCTAGTTCTTGCTTTAAGAGGTTTAAGTTATACAGTAAATTTTCTTCCGTATCTGCCAACAATGCCATATCAGTTGCGAACATAAGCCCGGTGATCTTTGTTTGTTTGGTTTTCCAAGATCCCAATATTATTTTTTTCATTTTGTTCTTTGCTTCCTTGAGCGTATCATCTGTTACGCCTGAGAACAGAATCGGACTGCTATTTCCGTTATAAATTCTTTTGGGTCCTAATTATTTGTTTTAGTAATGTTTCTGTTGTTTTTGTACATTCTATTTAGCATCCTTTTTTTAATGATTTTAGTGATTTTCATATATCTTCTCTCGTAATTTTTCGAACGCTTATTCTACTTCGACGAAGCATTACTTTATTTCTCTCGTTTACCTTTTCACTGACCTGTCGTGTTATGAAAGTTGGATCCCCCACCTTGCTTTCAATGAGATTTTTCTTCTTCCGGTATCCATTATGGCTTAATTTTTTCCGAGTATGACAGCTTGACAGAGATATGCCTTTATAATTCTTGCATTCTCTTCATGTCTCCGTTCTTGAACATGGTTGATTAGATTCCTTGAAAGATCCGTAGCGTTCCAAATTCTATAATTTGCGATGTGGTATATACTGGTAGCATTTATTATTTTGGTAGTTATTTTGTGAGAAAAATATAAATATCTCAAAAAACTTCCATTTAACAGAAACAAGTTGGTAGCATCAACATATTTTAGCAAAATATTCAAATTTCGTTGATATCTGTTTTTCTAGATATCAATAATTGCAGTGCCTGATAGAAAATCCTGTAAATCTTTAATGACTGCTAATATACAATTTTTAGCTTCTCATACCAATTCATTCGCAAATCACCAGCTTACAATTTTGTAGTGGTTTCGTAATTTAGAAAAGTCTGTCTGGTATTGTGATAACTCACTAAAAATAGTAATTAAAACTAATTTCTTTACATATTATATTTTACAGTTTCCAAATTAGAAGAAAAATTAAAGAAATCCGAAGAAAGATACAACGGCTTAATTAATCAAACTGACGCAAAAGTCGATAAAATGTTAGTAAAAAATCTTGTTGTCGGTTTCGTAAGCGCAAACAGTAATCTAAATAAAGACCAACATCAAATCCTCAAGATCATTGCCACAGTATTAGATTTCGATCAGGAAGACAACGAGAAAGTTAATTTGAATAAACTAAATCAGAGTTCTTGGTTAAGTTCCTTGCTTCAACCACAAGTTGCAAGTCGAGGTCAAGAAATGACTCAAGAGTCGCTATCACAAGCATTTGTTAGATTTTTAGAGAACGAATCGAAACCATGGCAATTACCTAATTTGTTAGAGACAGCTCCTTTAGATTCTTCTAGCTCTAAGCCGCACGCGCCTAACGAAAGACCTATCCTGCTGAGCGAAGTTGTTTTACCAACTTTTGCTGATTTTGGGCAAAATCGCAATTCCAGTTCGATTTTAAAAGATGTCTTGAAGGATAATAATTAATATTTTTACGTGCTTCGCCGATTATGTATTTGTAACAATGTTGATATTTATTGCACTGTTGTATTATTAATTTGTATATGGGAAATATATTAAATGTATATAAATTTTATTTTTAATAAATATTTAAATAATAGCCTTTTTGTTTCTATTACTCATACATATATTAACACTTTAGAGACCTCATCCAATGCGGTGGCAAATAATGTAAATTCTTCATACGGATGTAAATGGGCGCCGCTGATACTGAACGTGTTTGTTGTATTTGTATTAACTGTTGTCAGTCGGCCAGATTGCTTTAGACATAGTCTTGCTACTTTAGTCAAAGCGATAGAAATCGCTCCGAGTGCAAGTTTGACTGCTCTGATTTTACAAAAAGAACACAAATTATTGCTCTAAGTTTCCCGATGGAACATGCAGCTCTCGGCCCTGAGCATGGTTCGAATGCTCTAGAAATATCGATGGATTACGCTATAATTCTAAACTGAACAATCACCGGTGCAACCAATGCGATGCACCGGGGCTCACTCTCGCCGGAGAACCGACCCAGTTCTCTCTTGTTGGAGGTCTAATAAAACAATAAATAAAACCCATTTTTTTTTAGTTTCATCAATAATAATTATCTATTGTGACGTAAAAATGTATTTTTTTTTAATTTCCGCAGGAATCATGGTCACGTAGTTTAGAAACATTTCGATTTATAATTAAAAATTCATTTTTTGGACATAGTTTAAGAGATGAAAGGGACTATCCCATTTTCATCATTTAACATTAAAAAAATTGAATCCTACCCGACGGTCGTCTAGATATGAGTCAATAGTTGCGCTGAAATATAGATATACCGATGTATTAAAAGTAATGATAGCAAGGACTGTGGCGTAGTATGGTAAACAACACATAAGTATCGGCGCCCTCCGCACCACACAAGTTTAATTTATTATATAGTAATATAATAATTAGTCCGGGACGGCCATTTCGAGGACACGAATGGTCGTCATCATCAACCGGTGACCGAATGGCCGAATGGTGACCATTCGGTCACCGGTTGATGATGAGGACCATTCGTGTCCTCGAAACGACCGCCCCGGACTATTTATTATATTACTATATAATAAATTAAACTTGTGTGGTGCGGAGGGTGCCGATACTTATGTGTTGTTTACCGATGTATTAAAAGGTTTAACAAAAATTAGTTTATTAAGTAGAGACTCTGAAAAAAAATCGAGCATTTTTTTACGAAAACAAATGGAAAAGTACGTCTTTTAACAGAATTTCAATAATGACTGCTAAAAATAATAAATTGAGTTTCAGAACGTTTAAAAAAAAAAAAACATGCAACTTGACAAAGCAGCAAAATTTACGGGTAGAGGCCATAGGGTAAACGCCTACCCTTCCCGTAACAGTAGCAAAACATTGTCTTCTAAGTTGAAGTTATAAAAAACTATTTAAGAAGCATAATGGTATAAGAAAGGGTTAGTAGATTTATTGTTATTTCAATTGAAAATAAAAAAGCAGGAATGGTAGACAATGATGAACTAATTGCTTGTATGCCTGAAAAAAAAGTTCAGTAAGAAAAATTTCTGTAGTTGCGAGTACTTAAATATTTTATTTGTTTGTTATTGAGGGAAGGGAAGGGGGCTATTTATAAAATTAGCACCGGGGCCAACTCCTAAAAAGTTCCGCTTCTGGTGTAAATGGACTATTATTCAGTAGCGCTGTACTTGAAATTGATTTTGTCTATATGTACGAGAGTCGTTCAATAAGTCCTTAGAAAAACATAGAAAATCAAAGTATTTTCTGTAGATTTTAAACCTAACATCCATTTAACTCTGTACACTTTTCCAAGCGTTTCTCCAGCTATTTTGTTATCCAAATTGTAGGATTTTGGAAGGTCCTCAAAATAGGCATTTGTTTGGGCGATGACTTGAATGAACCGTTGTCCGCCGAGCCATTTTTTCAAATTTAGAAATATAAAATCACTGGTGAAACACGATCGCGTTTATTCTCCACTGAGAGCAAACACGCCACCCATCTTGCCGAAATTTTTTTCACACCCAATTTTTTCTTGCAAAATTGAAAACACTGTATCTTGCGATGTGCTTGTGGTCTCAACTATTTCGCGCACTTTGATTCATTTAAAACTATGTCGTGAGTTTTGTCAATGATTTTCCACAGAACGATGTTCACCTCTTGTGGACGTATGGCCACGTTTAAACCCATTTACCCGATTATGCTGGCACAGGAGCAGACGTGCCATAAACTTCTCCCAACTCACTTTTGACCTGTTTCGATGTTAAGCCTTTTAAATACACCGCTCGAAAATAACTTTTTTCCATAAAAAAACAATTTTTTTTTGCTTAAATAGACAATAAAAATGAAACCGTATGATGGATATAACTGAAGCTTCTAGTGACCTGATAATCCTTATTAAAAACAATTTTCGATACTGCAAGCGCCATCTCTTAGATTTTCTAAGGACTTCTTGAACCACCCCCGTATCTCATTAATGTTAAATCCATCAATATGAAAATAAAATGTAAATTATTATAAATATATAAAGGATGACTTCCTTAATTAATTATTTTTCTTCATTAATTGGCCAAACTCAAGTATTTTAGCTAAAATTAATGGGAATATATTTTAAAATTTTAGATTTTAACGCGAAATTTGTATAGAGACTTTTCAAGCCTAATTTTGTATTAAAAAATTCTAAAAGAAAAAAGTTAAACTGATATCTTTAATATTTTCCCGATTTTTCATAAACCTTAACAACAGAACACGTGATTCAGTGACGTGATAGCGCGAAGTTTCTATAACACTTCAATTTGATTTTACATATTTTAATTGAGTAGCACGTTATCTTTTCATTTAACCATCTTCACTTAAAGTGACTCAGTCATCACATAATTATTTTTTTCCTTTAATCGATACAAGTATAAAAAAATAAGTCCTATCATCTGTTTGTAATTCAAATTAATTTCAAACAGTTGAAAATTCGGTACAACCAACCATCCACAAACCAAGTAAGTAAATCCCTAGATCATTATAAATTTAAAAGTAATATTGCTGTTTAATTAATTAAGTAACTAAGCAAGATATATCACATTGTATTGTTTTAAAAACTAATAAAGAAATTTGAATATATTCTGCATTTAGGATTTATCAAGCGTCGGATTTCAATTGTAATGCAATGACAGTTGTCAGTCCTGCAGAAAGTAACTAATATGTCTGACTAATTCAGACTGTCAAATTCACGTAAACACTCTTGCAATTTATTGAAAGTTAATTAGTAAAATGTAACAACTTCGAAAGATTTTAAAGTATGGCTCAAGCTGCTCTTAGCTCGGACATTTCGAGGAGAAATCCTCAGGATGACTACGAGTTAATACAAAGAATTGGGAGTGGAACTTATGGAGATGTATATAAGGTAACGGTGAAACTGTTCTTTGTTAGGCCCTTATGACATCAGCTATTAATATTTCCAGGCGAAAAGACTGTCAACAAACGATTTAGCGGCTATTAAAGTTATAAAGTTGGAACCAGGTGTGTTACACTTCAATATTAATTTAATTAAAAGAAATTCTTCAGACAGTGTTCTATTTTAGGTGATGATTTTGGTATAATTCAACAGGAGATCTTGATGATGAGGGACTGCCGACATCCTAATATTATAGCATATTATGGTAGTTATTTACGTAGAGATAAATTATGGATATGTATGGAATTCTGCGGCGGAGGTTCTCTGCAGGATATTTATCATAGTACGTTAACATTACAATGCACCTATGATTTTTTAATTTGCCTACATCTTTAGTTACTGGACCATTAACTGAACACCAAATAGCGTATATGTGCCGTGAAACTTTATTAGGTCTTTCGTATTTACATAGAATGGGAAAAATGCATAGAGATATAAAAGGAGCTAATATTTTGCTGACAGAAGATGGAGACGTTAAGTTAGCCGATTTTGGAGTATCTGCCCAAATAACAGCTACCATAAATAAGAGGAAATCATTTATAGGCACGCCATATTGGATGGCCCCTGAGGTGTTTAATTTCATACTTAATTGTAATGTTTTAATTTTTAATGTAACTGTTATTAGGTGGCTGCGGTTGAAAGGAAAGGCGGTTATAATCAACTTTGTGATATATGGGCGATTGGAATTACTGCGATAGAATTAGCTGAGCTGCAACCTCCCATGTTTGATTTGCATCCGATGAGGGCTTTATTTTTAATGTCAAAAAGTGGATTTAAACCACCTACATTAAAGGACAAAGAGAGATGGCATGTTTACGCTTTCTAGTTTTTTAATAGTAATACATATATTTATTTTTTGTAGGAGTCCAACATTTCATAATTTTGTAAAAGTAGCATTAACTAAAAATCCTAGGAAAAGGCCGAATGCAGAGAAGTTGTTACAGGTGCTAATTAAAAAAAAAGAGGTTGATGGGAATAAATAATCATAATAATTTTTAGCATGCATTTTTTCAAGGAGACATGATCAAGAGACTTGCCTTAGAACTATTACAAAAAGTTAATAATCCTTCACATATGTTTACGGACCTTGAAGCTGACGAAGATGGGGTAAGTGATTGTTATTTTAAAATTTTAAAATAGACAATTTACTTATACAATATTGCATAGCATTTATTTAAGGAGCAGGTAACGTCATTAGATGTTTTGTGGGAACAAATTACTCATCCCGAAAAGGTTAAAAGATGTTTTTAATGACCAGATAGTTTTCAAATCCATTTCTATTGTTTGAATTATTGGTTCTTTCTTCTTATAATACCACCCAAGAATGCCATTCGAATATGTTTTTAATAACAAAAAAGAATAAAAAAAGTTACATTCTTGCTCAAACTTTTAAATTAATTTTTTGTTAATGTTTCATTGATTTTGTATGTTGCAACTATGTTTGTCACTTCCACCTTCATTTGCTAATAGATTATGCACATTATAATTGCATTTTTTATTTAGGTAATGGAGGATATGAGAAATAATTTCACAAATGTTAGAATGATCTTTATCTACAACTTTATCAATTACTAGAACTAGAAATTCGTTTCCTTTAAAATAGCAATTGAAATTTACACTTAATATTACACACATCACGACAGGTTTATGAAGTATTTTGCTATCTATTTATATCTTTAATTGTATTTTATATGGTTAAGCTTTTTTCTAAGTTTTTGTTTTTTAAGTTGAGTAACTACAAAAATTATGCAATAATATGACGACATTTGTGAATTATTAATGATTATCGCAAAGAATTTGGAGTAATAGAAGCATTTGTTTACATTCAAAAGTAAAGATACTAAAAACCAAAACGCTTCTAATTTTGTGAATAGGAGTAAAAGAGGATTAAACTTTGTGGTTTCTAGTTATAATTCGTAATTTCGCCCATTTAATCATATTACGAGGGTCCTCTTTCCATTGAGTTTGTTTAGAAGGTTGTAACAAATTTCGCTTGACATTTTAACAAGCCTTATTCTAACAAAAATTACAAACCAGTCAGACGCGATTCGATTGGCTAAAAAAAATCTCAAACCGTAAATTTACAGTCCGATACATGCGCGTAAAAAAGAGCACCAATTAGCATATTGTGCAGTTCCTAGACGGTAAATTTACGGTTTTCGGAAACAAAGCACAGCTTTAATTATAGCGCAAGTTGTCAAATATACTTGAAGACATGATTTTAAAGTAATCCTCTCCTTAAGAAATTATGGAATTGAATAAAGATTATCGATCTGTGATTTTTTACAATTCCAAATGTGGTTTAAAGTGTAAAAAACGCTTTGAGGAAATCAATCAAGTATTTGGTGATAAGCCGTGTTCCTTAGCTATCATAAAGCAGGTGTGGACGTTGGTACAGTGAATTTCAATGTGGTCGACTTAAATAATAACTTTCGAGCTCCTAAGCAAAAAAACAGCAGTTACCGAAAAAATATTGGTTTTCTACAAAACACGATTGAGGAAGACCAGCATGTTACCGCCAGGGGTATTCAAGCAACTTTAAAGATTGATGGAAAGCATTAACACCATTTTATACAAAAACATTTGATATTACGAGAGCTTTTTACCCGTTAGATTCCTCATAATTTTTTGACTCCAGTTCAAAAAGAAAGCTGCGTGGGATGATGTAGATGTATTCTGGATCATCTCATTAAGTGTGCAGATGTTGAAACGTGGTTATAGGGATACTGCTGTAATCCCGAAAGAACGCAACCGGCAGTTTGCGTCTTTGAACGAATCGACATCAACAAAAGTTGTTCTTGAAAAAAGCCGAAACAAAAAGATATTCATCACACTTTTTGGAATTACAATTACAAGAAATGATTGCGCTGTAGTATTGGAGAAGCGTCGTACTGTTAATGCTGAACGGTATACAACAGTTTGTTTGCTCCAAATTCTCCAAAATATTCGTGAAAACCGTCCGATGGGTCATTCGCCGGAGAGTCCAGACCTAGCACCTAATGATTTCTTTTTTATTTCCATGTAAAAAATAAGTTACGGAGTGCTTTATGTTGGTCGAAGAAACGGTTGCCGCACTTGAAAATGAAATAAATAACCCAACGCCAGAAGGTTAGAGAAGACGCTTTGAAAACTGATTTTCAGGGATGCAAAAATGTGGAGTGTGGAGAGGAAAATTTTAAATAAATGTGTTAATAAGTTGGGTATTACTTTACAAAGCTCACCAAAAAGAGAACAACCCTCGTATATCCATTTGAGCGTCTTAAAATGATGCAATGTGCTTAGTTTTCACTTCTTTGCTTTTATTTTCATTAAATTACTTTTTGATATATGTTTTTTGTAATCCTGCAAAGCCTCTGATCAAATATTCAGTAATTTTTTAGTGCTATTGATAATAGTGGCAAGCTTATATTTGTCTACAGACTCGATGTCATGTTGCCTTCAACTCGACATGCAGTGATGCTACTTCCTAGTAGCTAGTACTCCAACTTCTTTGTACAACTACTCATATTTTAACTAAAAAGAAGAACATGTTGTGAATTTACATTTGAAAAAGATCTATATAAGAATAAAAAAAGGCATAAAAAATGATTAAATTCCTTAATGTAATATCGAAAGAGGTTCAAGATTTACGAAAATAACCAACATTAATTATAATATTTATCGTAGTTGAAGATAACTCATGTACACAAATTATCTTTCATGGCGTGGACTACTTGAA
The DNA here is from genome assembly GCA_902654985.2 of Oryctes borbonicus. Lineage (NCBI taxonomy): Eukaryota > Metazoa > Arthropoda > Insecta > Coleoptera > Scarabaeidae > Oryctes > Oryctes borbonicus. Next base: position 771,198 of record LR736865.1, read on the forward strand.
GCATTTATCTGTGATTACATAAACCAAGTACTTTTATCGCACTCTTTAAATACTCAAATAACTCTAACTAATTAAAATTCTTGCAAAATTAAAACATAATTTGAATTTTTGATATTTATAAATACATGTTTTTACGTTTTTAATCAAGGAGATATCCTTCAGAAATATTTAGATATATCGTTATTAACATGTTCAATATGTAGCAGCGTATTTTTTCCATAATAAATAGTAATAAAAGCAACAATTTCACTTGGGCATTGCGTATGGTCTTTGTAATTTTCATCATATTATGTAAATCCGCTACATATAACACTAACGATTTCAATATAATGAAACTGATACAATCATTTCGCAATGCATATTTTTTTATGTCTCATTTTTAGCGTTCAAAGTGCTGTAATTCGATGACTAACCACAGTATGCGTCATAACATATGTGTCGGAATCAATATAAAAGCAAGATTTTTTTAAGATCACAAAAATAACGGATGATTTTCATATGTTAAACAGTTTGCGAAGAGCCTTCCATGACATAAGCAGTGTTTATAATATACTACGCTTCAGTCACCTAAATAAAAGTTCTAATACAATTTGCGCCGTGCGTTGTTTACAAACGTTGAAAGAATCAATAATTCGCAGTAATAAGACGACCGATCGATTAGTTTTTTTTCGCGGTTAAAATCGGACAATCGAATAAATATTTGGAGTGATAAACATCGTATTTCTAATTTTTTAAGCGGTAAGATTGAGAAAATTGTATTAAATTTGTTTTTGTCTATGTATTGGTATGGATATATAGTTATAAATGACAAATTTATTTATAACATTTTCATACTTTTTTCGCTTCTGGATTTATCAAAATGTGGCGGCATTGCATATAGGATGAGCAAGATAGGGTTCAGCTACGGTTTGATCGAGTTAGTTCTGTCTGATTTGGACAGCAGAATATTTGTTATTATAGTTGGGGTTATAATATCGGCGGCGCCGATCGGGTCGGGAGTTCCACGGATTCCCTCCTTGGATGTGAGTTGTTAAAATTTTCTCTAAACATCTGGAGATACACCTTGCTATTTATGTTGGCAACACCAAACTGTTTGGGGAAATGGGCTCTCCGTGTTAATAAATCTAAGCGTGAAGCCATACAATCCACCAAAAAAAGACCGTCTTCTGAGAAGCTGACGATTAGTGATTACCGGTTGCCAGGGAAACCCATTGAAATATCTGGGAGTTCTATTTGAAAAAAGGCTGACCCGGTTATGCAGAAGGAGTCGGACGTTGTATGTCACATGTTTATGGCCAGTTATCACCTGCGGTGCCCTGAACTAGTGTAGGGTAGTTCCCATACACGTTAAGAGGTCCGGTAAGCCTACCGAGTCAGGTTATTTAGATGGAGCGGACCGGAAGAACCCTACTTTGGCGGAATATTTTCGTATGATGCGTAAAAACACCAAAAGAGCTAGTCTTTCAACGGCCCGCTGCCCGCGAGGATTGAGGAGAGACCATAGGATCGTCCACCATTTAGACGTTGAGTTGTACGGATTGACTAGTGGAGAGCATCCGAAGATTACACCTAGAAGTCCCGGCTAACAATTGGAAGCATCAAATCCAACGGCCGAGCAGTGACTGTAACACAGTGTTAAGAGAACTTATAGGCTGCCAACCTAGCTCTAGCGAATAATTAGGATCACCACACCGATTTGACAGGAAATGCTTCCTACTTATATTTTTTTAAATGGGATTGCCACATTTTCGGAACTAGATTAAAAAACTATTTTTAAAAATATACGTTATTAGGTGGTGAAAAAAAAAAGTAGGAAGCATTTCCTGTAAAACACGAAGCGAAAAAAATGTGAAAATTTTATAAATTCGTTATTTATAATTATATTTAAAAAAAAATGGCAACAATTTTTCCACCGTTCCGAAATTTTCTACTAACCCTGTATAAAAGGAATTTAAACGCCGGTATTTCTTTTATGAGAGGAAAATGGTTTAAAGAAACTTTTTTGCCGCTGTTCTAGAGGACAGTGGACGGCAACATTTTTTACCTTGCCATCTATAAAATCTGACGGGACCCATGGTCAAGCTTATAGTGGCTTAAATATAAATTAAGACACCACAATTAAAAGATAAATCTTTGATTCATTGTGTTTAGTTTGCAGATGTCTTAAAAGTTCACTTCACGTTTTTTAAAGATGCCAATACACATCCAAAAATAATGCACTGTGGTAGCTCAGTGCCGTTCAAAATGTCCATTATACCTGCAGTACTATGGTTCTACTTAACTTATAAGTAAAAATATAAAAAAATACGTTTCAAAATATAAATAAAAAAAAACAGCAATTTGGCCGACCGTTTCCCTTGTAGTGAACGAATTGAGGAATTTAGGGGGAAGCTTGTAGCCAAACCGGGCGATAAGGTGTAGTTCTATGAATTTTTTCGCATTGTAAGAAACGTTAATCGTTAAATTTATGTAGTTAAAAGCAACGTTTTGAATAGATCTCTGAATAAACAAGCAACATCCTTTCGGTTTCATACATTATTTTGCTGTCTTTATTAGTGTACCGTATATCGCACGAAAACAACCGTCTACTTTCTGCGTCCCATTTCTCAAAATTCGCGATCCAGATCCGCTGTTCTAGGGTATTACAATAGGCTGTTTTTAATGAATTCAACTAATAGAGAAAATAAATATAATTACTTGCACATATTATAATTTAAAATTGACATTTAAAATCATGTAATCTTGATTAGGCAATTTCGTTCAATTTGCATGTAATGTACACTGTCCGACTCAAGCAGATAGTAATTCAGCCTCTAATTTATTTACATTTAAAGCAAGGAAATAACCAATCCGCTAAAAGTGGGTTTCGTTATTTAATATCTCATCTCTTACAGTCAATTCCAAACGTTCCTCAAAGAATAGCGTCTAGACTTACGTCACGACCAAAACCTAGAAGCGCTATACAACAATCGTCTGAGATACAGAGTACAGATGAAGCGAATAATACTTTGCAAAGACCAGGTAAGTTTAAACCTTTTTCCTTTGTTTTTTTATCTCGTCTTTACACGCTCATTTAACGATAACACCCATTGCGACTTATTCAGGGCCTTCTAATAATGGAAGCGAGGATGTCAGTAAAGCGTGGCATATTATGGATATTATGAACAACGTTACGACTGTGCACAATTGCGTGGAACATCAGAACCAAAAATACGGAATAGGCGCAGCGTTTGACTCCTTAAACCGCGAAAAGTAAGTTTTACTGCTTGTTGCATGTCGATTGAAACCTTTTTCATAGACATATAATATACATTCTGCACACATTTTAAGTCAATATAATTTATAACAGGTTTCTTATGGTCTTGAAATCGTGGAATTTGTGAAAATTTAATGTTTGAAATCACAGATTTTGTGTCGAAATAATAAGCACTTCCAGGTAAAAGTTATCAGAATTTGTAAGTTGGGGGGGTTCGCCGACTTTATTTTATAAAGCAACTAGGTACAGCTTATTTATATAGGAGTGATTTATTAATATTACATATTCTAAATTTTCGGCTGTGAAATGTGTTCCTTTACTTGTTAGGATAGCGGGTAAAAATTGCATGGCTTTTTCTATATATGGGGGTACCAAAATCGACAGAAATATTTTTAATTATAGCAGGTAACGTTTCAATTCCATATTTCAGTTGTATTATTTGTAACTCAAAATATCATATATTTTGAGATACATCACGAAAATATTCGGTAATAAAATATAAATTACTTTGTAAACAGGGTTTTAGATATGCTTATGCTTAATGCATCCTCATTTAGATTGTTTACTTGTTAACAACTTTCTCCAAATTGTCTGAATAAAATGAAGGGGCTTCTAAGCACATCCCCCCCATCTTATGACGACCGGAGACGAAGGTAAGGAAACTGCTGGCCATTTTCTTCATATAAAGCAACTCTTGCAGATGCTTTCAAGAAAACTTTCCATGTGACTAATCAATTGGTTCTGCAACTTTATGAAGCACGTGGGCAATAATTTGCCAGCTTTAAGCATATAAGCTATAGCAACGCTTTTGAAAAGCGGGACTTTCTCCCGTTTCGCCACTCCTTCGAAAATTTTGTCAATATTCTGATAACTTCTTCCGCCATTGTATTAGCATTAGCTTTGCTGGCTTTGTTAAGCGATCTGGATACAAAACACCAACAATGACGTAACTATGCTTCGGTCTAACGCATTCACAGTTTGGTCTGCGCTCTGCCAGTAGTAATTGTCTCCTATAATGCTTTTCATGTTGTTTATGGCTTTGGTATATATTAAAAAAAAATGTCTTTTAACAAACAAAACATGAAACATGCACAAAAAGCATTTTTGACTATCAATTGACGATTAACGTAAGTGAGGCGCGGAGAGAATGGCTTGATTGAGGCGACTTATCCTCTGCAAATCCGGTGTGCTCAATCAATTTTCAAGCTGCTTGTACAATCAAAATGCTCGCATAAAACTCTCATAGGGACGTTCAAGTATGCTTGCACAGAAAGATTACCCTTGCATGCTCGTCAAGTATACAGTTGTTGTGGTAAACAACATATTTGTAGAACTTATTAGTTTAAGCAAATTTGAGCAAGTTCTTTAGAGCCGTGCTGCCCGTCATTTGTTTTAATTGAAACAATTTGAAAAAACTTGCATGTATATACTTTTATTTTTGGATCCTTTGGATTATATTAAATTAATGTTTCAAGACTTTAAGGTACCTGTTGTGTTTATGTTTTACATAAGTTATAATCGTAGTATTTGGAATTATATGTATTCTAAATTGCAGTAGATGAAAGTTTATTATTTTGAAACGGAAATATTTCCATGAAAAATTGATACATTCTTTTGTTTAAAAGTGCAGAGAGACGAGCAATGACCGGTTCACAGATATTAAATATGTCTTTAAGGTTAGAATTTTGAAAACGTGTGATGTCTTCTCTATCTTGTGTGAGTGTGAGTGATCTTATTATTTGCTTCTTCGATTATGTTTGTTCTGTTTTATTTGTTCTATCTACCTTGTAAGGAATAACTATAAGTAACCATTTTTATTATTTGGGTATCAATTTATTAAAGTGAAATTTCGATTGTAGTAAATGAAGGACACTGGTTTGTACTTAACACATTCTTAAACCAGCTCCAATTAAGCAGATGGCCAATTAGAATGTCCGCGAAGGAGTATACAACCACGTAATAGAGCTGTAATAGTTCGTTTATTTCGTTCTTTTTTTTGTAGCTACTCGGAAGGTCATCATTATGCAATGGCAAATAATAAACTCTTTTTGTAGCAACAGTAAGGGCAGATTAATATCTTTATGGTGAAAATATTTTCGCAATTATAAATATTCTTGTCTTATTTGGATATTAAATAAATAAAGAAAAAAGAGATTCATTCAATATAATTAGAAGGAATCACTTTTTTAAATTACCGCATTAAAAACGAAACTTACAAAAAACGGGGAAGATAAATGTTGAAGAGTTCGCGTTTGTCACATAAATTAGAAATAATGTGCTGTTTACTGATTTTTTATTTTATGTGCTGGTGTATACTACATCGTAGTAAGTACTGTCGAAAATTTTTTATCATTTAATTATTTGTGAATCAATATCTGCGGGTTATTTATATGATATTAACATTGTTATTGTAACAGATTGCTTACTGTAAATACGCAATTAAAAAAGTAACGAAAGAACAATCTTTAGCAATTTTGTTCTTAAAACAAGAGATGCTGTATTACTTTTGCAATAATAAAACCACAATACCGCAGTTTCTTATAGTTTACCTTATTTGTGGAGCTACATTTCTATCATTACCATTTGGTGATAAGAGGAAATTTCAACAATTTTTTTAATATATTGCATATAGAATATATAGTGCGTTCAGAAAGTTTCAGAACTGACTGGTCTAGCAATATGGTAATCTTTAGTTCGAGTTTCTTTGTATGAACACTATTTGTTTTAAATCTTGCAAAAAACGTATTTGGCGTAGTAATTGAGAAAACGTGCTAAACATATTCATTCAACAAATTAACGTGTCGTCCTTTTATTAATCAGTGGAACCACTTGTTCACCGCAAATTCATCGCGCAATCCGCCGGTCCATCGGAAAATTTTGTCCACCAACATTTAAATGTAATGGCGGGAGCGGTATGCCGTACTCCAAGGGTCCGTAAACAAGTTTTCTTTGTAAACCAAGCATTTGTGCTTCAATCAGCAATCCATCATTTGATTGTCAATTCAAAGGAAATTTAACATTGTATTCAAGAAAAGAAATAAGTTTTCAATTCGATGATTTTACATCAGTGGTTTTTAACCAGGAGATAAGTAGTTCCGCAAGGGGTAATATTGTAATCCAGTGTTTTTGATTGGTTTGGACTTTTTAAAGTAAATTCGCCACACGACGGAGGCAGACCTACACTATGGACCTGTTATCGAGTAAGCAAAGAGTGAAGAAACACGTGTGTTAGGTACACTCTAATTTCTTTTTCCAATCGGATTGGAACTGTATCAAATAAACAGTGAGCGGATTTGGATAATGTGAACGCTGTTTAAAAGAAAATAATGAGGAGTTTTAACTCAGTTCTCGTAAATAAATAATAAAAGAATTGCTTATATAAGAAATGATAGTTCTGACGCTTTTTGAATGTATTCTCTCTAAGCTGTTGTAATTGAATGACGTTGAATTGTCTTTCAAATTTGCCTGATGATGGCCATGATGTTTGATTGAAAATGATGACTTGTATGAAACCAAAGAAAAAAAAACTGGTATTTCTTTATTTTAGACGGTGAATCATTTTTTTTATTAATCCCTTTTTTTAAAGCATTCCAAACTGAAGTCATATATTATAAAGCTTCGACTCTATTAATTATAAAATACTTCCCATTTATTATTTTGAATCAACCGTTTGAGCAAGGCGTGTGTTATGTACCGGTGATGGCTATATAACTAAGAACCCTGCATTATTTTCGCATTTGCCCTATTTACTTATACATTTACATGTCATATATTAATTTTAACAAAATAACAACAATTCCCTTCACACGGTGTTTAATAGAAAATACCTTTAATGTAAGTAATTTAATTAATTAAAGGAAATTTAAAAAGAAAAGAATTAAGTAGCATGCTCTGATATCGCAATTAATATTACATCAACTCCATAAATTCTAAGCCTAGTCTACTTGAAGGCCAATCTGCAACTATGACTACGATCTACTACAATCGAGCCGATTGTAGTCTGAATTTACGTTAATCCATATCTCCGTGCAGAGAAAAAAGAACATCCTTAAAGTGCGTGTGGCATATTTCTCTTGAGTTTTCTCAGTAATATCAAAGCAGCGTGAGTGCTGTTCTGAAGTAATGAATAGTCGTAATTTACAGAGAACAATGATTAAAAACAATGTTATGTATATAAGTAGGGTAAATGTTGGTAATTTATTTTTGTTGGTATGCAAAGTTGGCTAGGAGGAAGCAAATTCTCCAGTGGCAGCGAGTGGTCCAAAGAGCTTGGTGCTAAGTAACACAATCTTGCCGAACTGTCAAATCTCAATTCTGAAGGTGTGCTATTTACTGTTATTACATCCTGCCAGCACTACATTAACTAGCCATTGGTACGATTTATTTAGGTTTTACTGTATTTCGGATCAAATTTTTATATGGTGATATTATTTGTCGTCAGAAACTATACATGTCCCAACTCCATGGTGTAGTACAGAGGTGTCCTGCTTTTACAAAATAATTAATGCCCAATTAATTAATTAAATTTAAAAATTAACTGAGGTCTCAGTAAAATGTTAAACCGGTTTAAAATATTTTCCATTGCACCATCTGTAGTTAATCAATCAATCAATCAATCTTGGTTTAAGCAAGTGAGCACAGGTTTAGTAGTCACAAAATTTAGGTTTTTTATTGCGCGCCAAATTATCACTACGTTTTGAGTTGAGCAATGTACATATCAGTTTGCCCAAGTTAAATTTAATACCATGTTACGCAAATATCTGTCGAAAATTGAGTTTATAATAATAACATTAAAATTAACGAATTGAATTGGAATGCTGCATTCTATGACCTAGGAAACGGATATAAGTATAACGGTATTTATAAATTATTAAGCCCCGGTTTACATAACACCTTTCGTCGCAAATTAAGTTAATCTCCAATTAAAAAAAAAAAAAAAACTAAATTTTGTGCTCGTTTCCTGGTTTAATTTGTGGTTAATCCACTGAAAATAAACTAACACCTGGGGCGATCGGCAGCTCACAAATATATTAGCGCTTGTTAATGACAAAATTTAGATGATTAGATGTCAAACATTTAATTCGCATTCTGTAGACCGAGGTAAGGATAACATGGTGTGTACGTGTGGGTGCTTTTTATACACCTCAGACTCGCCACTGCCATTCTCATTAAATTGCCGTAGCATCTTTCGGTTTTGTGCAATTCTCTGAATGATTGTGCTTCGTTCAAAAAGCCTTTTTGTTATGTCCAAATATTTCTCGTCTTATTTCATTGGGTACTACTTGCATATGTCTCCAACATTTTGAATGCTCTTTTTTAAAGAGACTTTATATGATTAATTTCTTCCATAAACATTTAAAAAATATTATATTTGGATTGACTCGCAGGTTCTTATACCAAAACTTGTGCGAATATTAATAGATGATTGAATATTCAATAATTGAATAAGAATTAAAGGAAAGCGTTGAGTGCATGAGTTTTAAAGAAATTTCAATTCTTACTTATATGGCCATCATTAGTTACATAAACCATTAATATACTACATACAATTAATTTATATTCGTTTATTTGGTTTGACTTAATTAATTTGAATTGCAGTTCTTTTTAATGAATATAATTTTTCACGTAATTAACATAACTACATGCAGTGCAATAGAGGCGTTGCGTATGGATATGTCTCGCGTAGGATATTCAAAGAAGTAAAAAATTTTGAATCGAAATGTAAATACACATCCAAACCACTTGCCAAATGCACCACCTTATATTGTACGCGCATTTTCATGAAATTCATTTATTTTTTTCATTGGATTTACTTTACATTTTTTAATCATATCCTTTCACTTATTTATTATTTTTTTATTTTATTTTTATGTACATTTATTTTTATTTTGTTTTATTATTAACACTATCATCTTCTTGTAGAGTAATCCATTTATTTTATTTTTAACTGTTATATAGGAGTCTATTGCAGTACATAGATGAAGAGTTAATGATGAGGTAATTTTTGGTTGATTTTCACTCGCTACTAACTCCATATTGCTTTACATTTTTTTTTTTGTTTTGTTTGATACCTTTTGATGCACTGTTTTCCTTAACGCTTTCTCTTGCCTTGGGTGCTTGGTACAAGGTTTTTTTACAGTAATGATAATCAAGTGTCTTGCAGCGTAATACAGTTTTGAATTTTGTTTTTAATATTATAGGGGCACCTACAAATTTCAGCCGACGGATTACACGCAACAGTAAGTTTTCACATTGTCATTTTCACGTTTAAAAGTTTCTCCGATTCTTTTTAATTGAAACTTTATTATTATAATACGTAGAATAATTCTTCGGTTCGGTTTTTTTGCATTTTTGATTTTTAGGGTTTCGATTTTGTATTGGTTTGTTTAACCAAGTAGATTTGAAATATCCTAAGTTTTCTGAGTAAAATCAAATACGCGAAGAGAGAAGGGTAATTCAAATCCACTTTGTTAATGTGGTAGTACTTTATATAAGGTTTGGTGATTTCAAAAAAGTTAATTAATCTAAAGTACTGTATAAGGGACCACAGTACGGCTGCTTTATTTTCATGAGGGTTGTAAATATGTGCTTACGCATTTGCAAACCATAACTTGCTAATTATCTATTCCAGGTAATGTCAGAAATCATTAACTGATCTATGGAATATCTTTATATTATATATATCTTAATATTTTTATTGTTAATTAGAAATATCATTATCTAAAACAATACATGCTTGCAATAATACACATTTATACATGTTATACCGATTTTCAGCCAAATCTGATGTAATAGTTACATACGTAATCTAAAAACTTTTTATTTTTATTTTTAAAAACATTTTATAGGTGCACATCATATGATAGGCAATATCGCCCAATACCTCCACCAGAATATTGTATATGTCTCTGTTAGATACATAGCTACTAAGTGTGTTTTCTAATGGTTACACATCCAACAATTATACTGCAACTCCGGGAGGTCCCCAAGGTTGCAATTTGGGACGGTTAATATTTAATATTTTTATTAAATTGATTGAAAACTTACACATTGCCTTAGTAAGATCCCGCTTAAAACACGCATCATCCTTAGTGTAGTCCTTACTATCTCAATCAAAAGTGGCAAGTCGAAGTAATTCATGGAAAATTCACTAAGTTTCTGTGGTTTCGACAAACCACGTCGATCTACACGGACACTTCGACCATTTTCTTCTGTCGTCTAGATTTAATCTGATGTCTCTTCAATTCAAGGAGAATAAACTTTGAGAACTTTAGCGTCAAATAATCGTCTTATTCGTAAAAAAAAAATTATATTGTGCAGTTGTAGGTAGTGTAGAATAGCCTACAATCACACTTGAGTTGCGTTTCTGCATCGCCTGCATTAAGCTATTTCTAAAATTAAGAGTATCCAATTGAGTTTCGTTATCAAAGCATTTTTCGAAAGGTAAAATTACCAAAATTAGCTTATTTTCATCCAGGTAACGCGTATTTGGTTGTATTCCCATTTTCTAAGTTGTTTGACTGTACGGGTAATTTGAAGTTACAGTCAAGTGTGGTGGTTTGAATAAGCTGAGTTCACGTTAAAATTAATTTATTATTATCTACTTAAACTTAAATTGCCGAAAGAGTATTCTAGAAACATTCCCGAATTCCGGAAATCCGAAATTTATTTAATCAATTTCGAAAAATCATCATCGCAGTCGATTTTCGCCTCTGGCATGGTTCACATGCTGAGTTACCGGGATCAACTGCTTCCCGCTCAGTTAGTTTCGCTTCTGGTGAGGTTTACACGTTGAGTTACTGCGCTAACTGTTGCCTACCACCTTTCCCTCTCCTCAAGAAGCCCCATATGATTATGGGCGAAACGTCGGGTTTTCATTTAACAAAAACCGACATGACACGGTCCAAACCCGGAACACGTTTAGTTTTAACTAACTCTGGCCGTGGAACCCTACGTTTCTATGACAATATGTATTATTACTGTTATTTTATAAACCAGTTTTGGTTGCCAACCAGTATAACAGAGTAGATTAACTGAGAGCAATTGCCTTTTAAAATAACAGCAACAACAAAATACAGAAAAGTACATAACTATATGGTTGATGTGAAATCTTTCTGAAAAAAGTGTAAATCATGCTAAAAATTCGCTTATATATTCTAAGATTTGTTAGATAAATCTCCATCTTTAAAATGCAAAAGGATGCTTATGTATTATTTAAATTTTAAATATCACAGTTGCAGTGGTAACCATTTAAATAGTATAGATTTAAGCTAACATAACAATGGTATCGGCACGATCATCGTTCTTGCTTCTAAATTTCATATTGTATATAACTACTCCATATTTTCTCAGATCACAATCTAAATGTTTTTCCGTAATTTTTTTTTTATGGAATTGCTAAACTATCGTAACCTGTTTATATATTATATTATGTAAAATTTACAATGTGATCCCGGATGGGATTTGTTTTGCTTATTTTGAGGTATTGAATATAATGTTGAAACATACGGGGCGTTATAAAAACTGAAAAACGTGAAATCAACTCTTATATGATGTAATGATTTTTATTCTAAATTTGAAAAAATGGTCAATATACAAGAATTAATTACTGTACGCAGCACGAGAAATGGCGAGCGATGGGGATGCGCCGTAGTCGCTTTCGGAAACCTACATACACTTTCACTAGCAGTGCCTATCAGCGGCGGCTCAAAATGTTTTTAATACATACAATTATTATTGTACAAAAAAGCAGTTCAATGGCTATAAGTGAGATGAAACAATCAGTTTGTGAAGCAACTGGTCCTTTGGTGCGAGCAATCGAAAGAATTGTTAAAGAAGGAAGTGTAACAAGAAATTCTGATGAAATAATATTTAAAAGTCCTAGTAAGAAAAGACCAAGACGAAATAGTGTTACAAGCTTACCGGAGTATCAAATAAGGATGGTGGATTGGATCATGGAACAGAGAGCGACGTATCATCATGGTATCGGCTTTACGCTAGAAGATGCAAGACGAATTAGAATAGGACGGATCAGGCATATCATTAAGAAGAATTTTAACAGATTTAGGATTTAAGTGCAGATATACGCAGAGTAATAGAAAAGTATTAATAGAACACATAGATATACGAGCATTAAAGATTGATCACCTGCAACATTTTCGTAACACGAATCGCCCCATTGTATATATCAACGAGACTTACATCAACAGTCGTCTTCCAAGATGTGGAGTGATGAAAGGCTAATAATAGTGCAGTAGGATGCAAAATGGGTTTTATTCCTAACATTCTACTGATCTTCACAGAAGAAGAAGAGAATCTATACCAAACACATTCCATTGTTGCGGTTGATAATCCGCCCTATTATAATATACAAAAAGACCTTGCTCCAACAGGTAATAGTTAAAAGGACAAAATAATTGACCGATTGACGCTAAAAAGAATTCCTTTTGATAGTAGAATGTTAAAGCAACAATTATACTAGCTAATTAAATGGTATAAGGATCAATATAAAACCTACAAATTCGACGAAATTCTACAACGCGAAGGATATACAATTTGGAGACTCCCACTCGATCTCAACCTATCGAGTTGATCTGGACTACCGTCAAGAATAAGGTCGCGACAAGAAACTTAAACAAGATTAAGATGGAGGACGTTCGTAAATTAACAGAGGAAGATTTTTCAAATAATTTCTCGAGAAGATTGAGAACAGGGTTGTAAATATGTGATTGACATTAGAGCTAAATATTTGGATATATTAGTTAATGAGACGGCAGAAAGTTTAATTATTAATGTAAATAATGATAGTGAGACGACAACTTCAGTTCCGAATAAAATTAAATTGTTGTTTATTTCAATTACAGACCTGCAATTCTTTTTTACACATATCATTCTAGGAAATATTAGTATTATTAGTAATAATACATTTTCTAGATTATTATATATTATTATATTGTTAATAATAATTCAATTAAATCATTCTTTAATGTATAAATTGGTATTTATTCATTAAATATTAGATGTGCGTTAGTCTGTACCGCATGTGGTGTATTGAAACATTATGTGAAATCTATTAGACCGCCATCTCTCATGAAACGTGCAGTATATATTTTTTATAACGCCCTGTATGCTTTGTCACAAGTTTGAACATCGTATTGAACATTTTAATCAAAAATAAGAATGTTTACCTCACTCCGGGATCATCGTGACGGTTAATTTTAATCTGAATCCCAAATACGGACTACATTGTGGTAGGTAAGTCTTTCATTTTATATTGCAGCCTTTGTCTTCCATGTTTAAGATTAGATTTTTCACTGACAGGATATTGTACATTTTCTCTTCAAATCTACGTGATCTACGTTCCTTTTACTTCCATTATTTGCCTGAAATTGATTGTAAATTGTCTTAATATGAAAACATTCAGAGAAGATGAAGCCCACTTGGTTTCCATCATATATTATTTATTTGGCCACTACTGTATACTGCATAGAAAAATCCTTAGAAATATTATTAAAGAAAGAGAAAGTAAATAAAATTATATGTTTAGTACGAGTAGTGAATAGTGAAGAATACTGTTGGAGACTAATCTGCGTTGTTTGTAAACATCTTGTAGTAATTAATGCAATTATTAACTGTAGAACATTCAACTTGTGTTGTAATATAAAGACTGCAAAATAATTACATTTGCAAGGTTTGCAAAACTAACGTCTATTCATGCGATAGCACGTAAATTTATTTTAATTATATGTAAAAATCAATTATTCTTGATATTGAGAAAAATCAAGTGTTTTGAAATACAAGTAGACACCAAAACATGAAAACTTAAGTTTTTAATTTCCAGTAGAATTACCATAGATTAGAACTGTAGTATTGATTCAGCATGTACGCAGGTATTTCTGCATCAAATAATGTATTGTATACAGGGCCCGTCTAAAAATCACGGTTAAGCTTTTAGGAACAGTAGAAAACGTTATATACCAACTGAATTTTGCTTCTAGAAATTAATGTAAATTGACAAATTAAGTTATCTTTGTTACAAAAGTCATTAATGAAAGATAACCGTTTGTATTTGATATAATAAGTCTAATTAAAATGTCAATATTTTAGTTTATTGTCAGTATTTACTATCACAATATTTGATATCTGATGTGAGAATTTCAACGAGTTAAGTCTTTTATTTATTTATTTTTTGAATAATTCCAATAATATTTAATGTCAACTCGAGTCCAAGTCGTATTCGTTGGTGTGATATCAACAATTCCCGATCGATTCGATTTTTTTTCGAGTAACAGTTTCCAGTTAACCAACCAAAAATATAAATCGATCTCTTGGTATAGAAATATATATCGCATCCTCTTTTTAGTTCGTTTTTAATAGATTAACATTCATTTGGTAAAAAAAATGCATATTACAACAGTGATTTTCCCCTATTCGCACACTTTTCCAGGCGGTGTTAGCATTTCCCAAAGTAGCTCTGGAAAGCTTCTTTTGAAATATTCTGCAACATTTGTGACGACGATGATCTCAAAACGGCGTCCTTTCAGCACTGATTTCAATAATGGAAATAATAAAAAAATCACAGAGTCGGGTTTGGTAAATAGAGAGGGTGGTCATCTGATTTTCGTGGTACAAAACTGATAAGGTAGAATGTCCGGGCAGATTGTTATGGAGGGCTTCTTATCCATAACAATCTGCCCGGACATTCTACTCTATTAATTCGTTAATGGAGTCTTCCCACAACTCTGGTCGTTTTTTACGAATTTCTTCATGTAGTCGTTGTGAAAAGCCTTTATAGTACAGTCCGTCTAATCCTTCCTGGCGGATAGGAGAATAGATATACTGCAGAGTGAGATGGAATTCTGAGACCAAGAGATAGCGAATATCGCTCGGTTTATGCATTCACAGAAAACATACAACATATAGGATACATATTAACAACTATCGAAACGATTGCCGCGGAGGAAATCTTGGCATACTGGCGTCTCCACTACTACCGCTTGATTTTGTTACTGCGCATCTAATCATTAACCGCCAGGAAACGGAACGAACTTACGATTGATTCTTTGCCAATTTTTTCGCTCAAAATATTTTAGCATAATTTTATTGATTTATCTGATGGTGTGAATGCATCAAATCGTTGATTTTATGAATATGACCGTAGATCATTATTTTCGTAGGCTTACTTCAAAAGTTAAAACGTTTTCATGAAAGAGATACTTAAGAACAAAATATGCGATTATGCGGTAGGTTGTACTGGATAACCGTACGTTACTAACAGCGTATTCCATCGGCTGCCCTGGAGCAGAATGAACCTTTCATTCTTATTTTGAACCTCCTAAATTAAAGCGAATTGCTCCCGCCGTAAATTCAAAGTCCGACTCAAATCACTTGATCTTTTGAGTTGGATGGATGTCTCGAGTTAGCGAATAAAATACTCAACCCGTTATATCACTAATTAGTCTTCAAGTAAAAAACAAATTTTTTGGAAGAAAAAACAAATAAGACGCGTTTGTTTACTTTCTGATGATTCTCATCCTCAAATGCTTTTTGATGATTTTTAAACGGAGCCTGTATAGTCTGTATTTTTTAAATTTGAATTGATATGTTTAATACTAGATATTAATACTTTGTATTTTAACTAGAATAATTTGTTGGATGATTAATTGAAGTAGTAGTTTATTTATAGCGAATATACGTCGCATAAATTACCTTTGTTAGTGTTGTGGTATTTTTTGTAAACAAAAAAAAATAGGGATGTGCATTGTAGTATCGAGAGATTTCAACTTACTCTAGGCTGCAACATCGGTAAGATAAAACATATTTTGTATCTTTTATCGCAGTAAATTTATCGCTATCCTAATTTTATCTCTACATAACGATGATAATTCTTCTTGTTTGCACATTTCATACGACTAATTATTTTTGCATATTTTGGACTAAAATGCACATCGCTCTTGAGTAATTCACCGTAATTAATGCGTTTTTCAAATAGCTCTTTTAAATTCGGTCGGCTACAAAGTACGTTTCTTCGCTAACTACATGCTATCTTTCTAGGGCGACACTGCCAGTACAAGATTCCGAAACCCATTCGCATTCCAAGTGCGACATTCACAAATTATCTTCTAGTCCTACCAGTGATAGCGGATTGAACGGCTCGCCGAGGCGTCATTCCTCCGTAGATGAGATTTTCAGCTTAGTAAATAACATGAGTATTAACGGACAAAGGCAACGTTCACTGAGCGACAGTGGCAGAACTGATAGTAATATTAATGGTAAATATGTTACGAAGTTTACTTAAATTACCGTTAATGAGAATAACAGCCAATTAATTAAATACGGCGCTTTGAACTTGAGGTTAAAAGTATTCGCGGAATCTATAATATGGCTATGTAAAAAGTCTTTTTTCATCTTAACTACTGAATGATTATATTTGTTTATTTTTTATTATAAAAAACAAAGTATTTATAGGCTTAGAAGATTATTTAAATATTTTTTGCCGCAAGTGTATAGAATTCGTTAGACAGCTTGGCTGCGTCTTATCTAGCGTCAAAAGATAAGGTTGCTATTCTTTGGTATACGAGGGTTGTCTTTTTAGTTTTGCATATAGCCCATGAAACGCTGCCTGTCAAAAATAATTTCAATATTTATCGAACTTAAATCCGAGTTTCATCAAGATACGGCAAGTGATTTAGCCACACATTTTTTAAATCACTCGAAAATGGAATTCAGCCGAGAATTTGGTAATACAGCACCATACCAGTAGACAATTTGTCGTTGGTACTGCAAATTCTAACGTGAACGCCCCCGTCTCAACGATGATTTCAGGGCGGGACTATCATTGACAGCAGTCACTCAAAACCATATCGTTGCTCTGCGTCAACTGATCAAGGAAGACCGACATATCGCGAGATTGAGACATTCTTAGGCATTTCAAAGAGAATCCAAAAAAATATGTATGATGGATGGCTGAAGAACAAAAGGCGGCTCGCGTTGGTTGGTGTCGAAAAACTTTGAGTCGGTTTGGCAGTGGAAGCTCAAAGAATGTTTATAGCATCGTGAGTGGTACTGAATCGTAGATTTATTCCTATGAACGCGAAACCAAACGCCAATACGTTGTGTTTCAAAATGAGGAGAAGCCAAGGAGGAAATGGTCGCAATTTTTGTCAACTGTTTGTTTGCCAGAAATGATTGCCGCGCCCCGAAAAGGCAAATTCACATTGAGTTCAAAAGACGGTTCTACAGCAGCAAAACAACGAGTTATTAGATCATTCTCCGTAGAGTCCTCGCCTGAGTCCTAAATTTTTTTTGCGAACCTTAAAATCCAGAATACTCTTCGCGGTCAAGGGTTCCAGCCGAAAGCAGTCGATGCTTTTAAAATGGCAATTTGGCTATCCCAATCAATGACTGGCATATCTGCTTTAACAGTCAATTTGAAACAATGGAAATATGTATCAGTGGAGAATACTTTGAAAAACAATAATACATCTTAAATCGATATACTTGCTGTTACGGCTATATCCATAAATAAAAAAACAATTCTCGTACAATCACATTAATTTTAAATCTCATATGCAGACAGTGATTCAAAATGTTTACAACAGTTTTTTGTAGTATTTGCCTATGTTTCCCCAATAAAAAAAATTTAGAACAACATTTTTGTTTGGGGTGTAATTTTTACAGAAAGATATAAAAGGAAAAATAAAATTGGCAACAGTGTGGAAGTTATGTGAATGGAACTAGATTACATTATAATTTCAAATTCGACTTAGAAACTTCTTTAATATTATTTTTTTGTTTATTTTAGTGTTAAAGAACACTATCTTTTATTATTAATTCATTTAACTACTTATTATTTTCAAAAAGGTACTGAACCCGAACAAAATAATCACGATAGTAGTGCACCCGATTTAGTAGCTTGCCCACCCGTACCACCTAGAAAGCATAGAAGAAGACATACACCTCCAAGGCCACCTAGCAATGGCCTACCTCCAACGCCGAAAGTTCATATGGGCGCTTGTTTCTCAAAAGTAATATTAAAAGCAATCCGATTTTACATTCAGCTTTTTCCAATCGCCCTTTTTTACTTTTAGGTGTTTAATGGTTGTCCTTTAAGAATTCATTGTACAGCTTCTTGGATTCATCCAGATACCAGAGATCAACACATTTTGATCGGGGCGGAGGAAGGAATATACAATTTGAATTTGAACGAATTACACGAAACCTGCATAGATCAGTTGTATAATAGAAGGACTGTGTGGATGTACGTCATAAAGGATGTGCTGATGACATTATCAGGTGTAGTAAATAATCTTCATATTTAACTTCATTAATTACAATTATCGTATTTGCGAAGATTAATACGAATTGATACTGTCGTTAGTTGCATGTGGAAATAAATATAAGAGAAGTAAAAAGACCATGGAACATTTTATATACACGTACTAAGCTCTTGCGACTTAAGCTTATACAAATGCTGTTTGGACAAGGCGCAGCATATAATGCTTGTAGAATGGCAGCGACAGTATCTACATTGTTGTTCTTATGAACTTTATTTCTCTCCAAGAAAAACCTCAGGATCTTAGTCAGAACAGAACCATAAAAGGTGTAATGTTCTAATCTGTTGCATCAGCATCGAACTTCAAGGACGCATCTGAAATATGCGTGTTTTTGTGAGAAACTGAAAAGTTCTTCATTTAAGAGACAGACTACAATTTATTCTACAAGTTTAAATATTACAGTTGCCTATAGGTACACAGAACATACATAAACTAAAGGATGCTTCATTTAGGACATGAAAATTAGCATCGTATACACACAGATATTCTACAACATACAATTTGCCACGTGTTCATAGTTGTATTTGGCATTAGAATATTTGTAGCAACAGTATCAGTTTGTATTGATCTTTAATAGTTTTTTTTATCAACTATATTTCCCCATACAAACCTGCGAATCTTAATTTAACGCGCTTTTAAATCTATTTTAGGAAAAACGCCACAACTCTATAGACACGATTTATTGGCTTTGGTCAACAAGCAATCCCATCGATTTAGTTTACACATGAATAGAATACCCGAGCGATTAGTGCCTAAGAAATTTGCATTGACCACTCGGGTGCCGGATACGAGGGGTACGCAGAAGTGTTGCGTAGCACGGAATCCATATAACGGCTATAAGTATTTGTGTGGCGCGACATCTTCTGGTATTTACCTGATGCAGTGGTATGATCCGCTCAACAAATTCATGCTTTTGAAAGTAAGGTTTCGATGCAAAGTCACGTAAGACGATTTTTTATTGTTTTTTTTTTCTTATTTCATAGCATGTTGAATGTTCTTTACCTTCCCCATTAAACGTGTTTGAAATGATAATAACTCCTGAATTAGAATATCCAATGGTATGTGTGTCTGTTAAGAAAGCTTACCAACCGAATAGATATAAACTGGATTTGATTAATATGAATTCAGGTTTGTAGCAACTATGTAAATGTTGAGCTTCGTATCATTAATACTCTTTGCTATTCAGGGGCGAATTGGTTTCATTCAGACGATTACCAAGACATGGATGGAACGGCGACTGTGATACCGAAAAGAGAAAACTTGAACATTGTCAGCGTTTTCCAAATGGAAAAGGATGCCATCCTCGTGTGCTATGATAATGTAGTAAAAATAATAACGCCCCATGGCAAACTTCGCGAAAACAAAAAGCAACTTTCGGAATTAGAATTTGATTTTAATATAGATAGTATACGTAAGTACACGTTTATATTTTACAAGTTCTTGTCAATACGTCTTTGTTCTTGCAAATTTTCATCTATAGCTAATATGCTCTTTTTAGTATGCCTACCTGATAGTGTCCTAGCTTTCCATAAACACGGAATGCAGGGCAGATCGTACAAAAATGGTGATATTACGCAAGAAATCAGGGACGTCTCACGAACGTACAAATTATTGGGATCAGACAAGTAAGCTTTGTTATATATTAACTTCGTATCTTCTTCTCCTATAATGTTTCACATTTTGCGCGAATTTCGAAGAATAATTTTCACTCACATTTCTCTTCGTTAATTAAATGAATTTATGTTTGAATAACTAATATCTTTCGCATAAATATAATTTTACTACTACCTAATGGCTAAGTTCATTAAATTTACCCTGTATTTGGCTGCCTATCTCTCGTTTTATCCCGCCCACTTTTTTACAAATGTTATAATTAGCCTAAGAAAGCTAATCTTCAATGTGTGGTTCAATATTAATTGTATCTGTACCAGATCAAGTTACAGATTATTGCTATATCATCAAATATATCAGAATAGTCAGTTTTTGATTCAGTAGTCGACTAGCTGCGGATAAAATAAAACGTTGATAAAAATGAAGTCAACATAAAGCGAGAATATTTACATCCAACCCCAAGAATAGAGATAAAACATGACACTAATCGTAATTCGTAATTTTAACCTTCGTTCTTCGTCTGGTGTTTTCCAGCTGTCTACACTAATCTTCATATCACACTTGTGCATTTGAACGTATTGAAGTAATAAAAATTTACAATGTGTGCGGAAAGTAATATAATATAAAGCATTTGATTGTGTTGCTCATACTCTACTACTTTGTAACCTTTGAAGGTATGGCTTTAGAGGTGAAGTTAACGATTGGATCCGCTAGTATGCGGCTGATCGCCGTCAGTATGTGCGGTTGATAGTTGGTGATGTGTCTCACGATTCCGTGCTGGTGCCTACGTTGTTTCTAATATTTATTGATGATCTAGCACATATGAATTATGGAGGATGCCGGCTTTGGGTAAATCGAGCACGTTCGGTTGCTGTCCGGGAGCTTGCTATCTGTCTTCTGCCATCAGAATCTTGGAGAACATATTGCCAGAACAATATACTTTTCACTGAGTCTTAGAGAGAGAGAGATTTACTACTGCGACGAACTTGGTTGAGATTTTTAAGTTGCAGAGGCGGGCTATGCGCGCGATCAGCAGGAAGGACAGTAGATCTACTGCCGATCTTTGCTTGTTTTCCATTCCAAATTTATTAATTATCTATGACACACTGAGTATCGTGTATAAACGTAAACATAGGCGTACTATCGGTTGGACATTCACTCGTATAATACCCGAAGTCGCAAAAACAGTAATCTTCCTAAAACAGGCGCCCCTTTTTGTAGAAATTCTCTATATTACACGGGCTTCTCTCTCTACAACAAATTACCTTCCTCCATAGTAGATTCCCCTATTCTATTAGAACATTTGTATCAGCTGCTGGGAAAGTATGTAGCAGTGTTCGACAAAAAACAAAGTTAGAAGTTTGTCAGCTGTACACTACTTCAATATTTCCAAGATGTGATCCAAAATAATCGTGTCTCGACCTCAGCAGTAACTAAGAAATTACATTATTTTATTAACATTTTATGGCGCTAGTTAATTCACTTTATAACTGGTATTCTAGTAAAGTAAATTTTCAATGTTTTATAATTCTTGCATAAAATACTTATGAATTTTTAGAAATAAAAAAATTTATACCACTACAGCTTGAATCGAGAAGAACGGACCAAACTTCAGGAGTATATTGTACATATGAAAATAATATAAACAAATTCATATTTTCTTCATAAAGGATACTTTTATTTCATTTATTTAAGACGTATTAACTTGAAAACAAGCAAAAATTTGAACCATTTACAAGAGATTAAAAATTTTTAAATTCCGCTATAATTCGGAAACAAATGGAAATCGGATAAGAACACACGAGTTTTTTTTTTACACTATTCTTGGTCCGCTCTTCCCGATTCAGCCTATATAGTTATAATATGATGCACAATATTTTATGTTATGCGATATATTTTTTCAGAGTCGTTATGTTAGAAAGTAATTTAATACGCAATGGAACTCTGAACAATGAAGAAGGCCATGATTTATACATTCTTGCCGGGCATGAAGCCAGCTATTAGGACTATAGGTAACTATATTAGTTGTTTATCAACTTTTCTGTGAATTACTTACAAATTTAGACACTTCATGTGAGGTATATCCATGAATAAGAAATATTTAGTTTAATCAAGCTGTTGATTACAGTGAATGTTTCTATAATTATAGGCACACACCTCCTATGTATAGTTGAACGTATTCATTTAAGAGGTTTGTTCGCCCAGGCTGCACTTTTTACTCGTTATAGTGTAAAATGATGTCACTAAAGTAGTCAGTGCAAGTAGTAGAAGATGATATTCGACTATTGTAATACCCTTCTGATTTGAAATTTAAACTCCACCGGTGCAGCTGCACTTGTTCCAACGAACGCCATATCTTTACGTTGGTTACTCGGAGTAGCTAATGTAGGCGGAGCGAACAAACCTATTTGACAAGTATAATGCTATGGATTATTTTCATTCTTTTTGCAGATCTTGACTTCTTGTTGTGGACGCTCATTATGTATTGAAAATAAAGATAAACAGAAAAAACATGAAAACAAAAGAACTTTCAGCTTCACAGTAGTTATAGCACGACCTTTCGTAACTTATTTTTTAGAATTAAGAAATGTCGTTAATACAGAAATCTTATGTGAAGAAAATGATTAAATTAATATACCTCAGAGATTATGAAAGAAAGTATCGTGCATGATATTTTAGATAAAAAAGATTTAAACCTGTTAATGATTCTGATTAAATCCCGTTTTAAAATTAGAATATTATAATAAAAGAGAAGAAACAAAAAAAAAAAAATTTTAAAGAGTATCAATTATAGCGATTAAGCAAGAGATTTACAAGAAAGTGTAATAATTTTTTGTGATAGATGTTTGCACTTTTTACAATTATCTTTCACAAATTATTCACAATCTTATCTTAGTTGTAATAGTATTAATTCTAAATGCACATACGTGTTTAAGATTGTTGAACTTTTATTAATTATATTTTAATCGTATTACTTTCAAGTTACAAGACGAGATTACCTAAACAATAATTGAATAAAATGTACACACATGTATTAAGTAAGTGAAAATATCTATTGCAAAAGATTTCTGTATTTAAAAAAGAAGAATGATGATGTATAGTCAACAGCATTCGCGGCTGTGTTTATTAATTTACATAATGTAATAAATATTGTTTTACGATGTACATATTGTATATTATTCGATAAATACCAAAAAGATTAATTTAAAAAAATATAGCTAATTAGGTTCCCAGACTTGAGTATTTAAAAAAGCAAATCCAATGGCCAAGACACTGAGTGTTATTTTCCTCTTTTTTTATTTTCTAGAGTGAAATTCTTTTATGTATTTTATAACTTGCAAATATTTTTGGTCATGTTTTATAGAGCATATGTAAATTCATTTCTTTTTTTTTGTTATTTTACGTTTTATGTATTTTATTATAAACAAATACAATTTAATAAATACCGCTGTTTTGTTATTTCTATTCCGAATCTCTGTAATTTAGTAACCGCTTTAAATCTTATATGAGTAATAGATTTCTAAAACTGGGATGCTAAAAACGAGAGAAGAAATATTAAAGTTGTCATCTGCTATTTGACGCCCTTGTAGTTAATGGCAGTAAGTATAGACATATTTGAAATTTCTTTTAAGCTACATTTACGCGGTTCAATTTTTTTGTTCAACTCGCATGCTGATAGCGTATAAAGGAACGCGTGTGCGCCCTTATATTGGCAAACAGCGCATGCGTTTTTGTTTGGCACGTCATACACCAAATGGAACTTTCATTAGGTGTGTTCGAATCACATATATATGGCTAGATATGTATACTTCTGGCATCACATGAAGACCCACGAAATACTCCAGTACAGCATAGGCAGAATACAATCATGGCAAGTAGTCTATTTATGAATGAAATCCAGTTTTGATGATTTGATACAACCAACATGATTTTCCTAAACCAATGGAGAATCATTTTCTGGTGCATATTACGTTTTGAAAAATTAACTGATTGAAAACATAATCGACTGTTTTCAATTCTTTATTCCGCTGCTCTTATTGTTTATCCAAACTCCAACATAAGCGCAGTTTGTTTAAATTTTCCTGTAGTATGTTCACATCATTGTTAGAAGAAAGATCTGCATACAATTTAACATCATCGGCGTAAGCCAACACTGGGCAACTAAAACTTGTCAAAAAAATCATTTATAAAGAGATTCCTGTATGTAAGACGAATTCTCTGGATGTAAAGCCGTTGTATGATTTTACTAAGCCAATAACAGATGGAACAAAACAAAGGAATCTAGCTTACAGAGAAGCAATATGCTCTATAGTGATAAGGGCCTTTGACTGGTCCATATAAACAACATCCACGTTCATCCAATAAATTGTGGAAGACAAGTCAAATTGGTACCCGTAGAGCGACCAGTGATGAAGGGGCGCTGATTGGAAGACAGATGAGGTTGAATATTATTACAAATAGAACAATAAACGATCCTTTCGTAAACTTTTGCAAAATTTGACGGAATGGATATTGGACGATAATTGGAAAGGAGGCAAATGTCGCCTGTTTCATGAATAGGACAAATTATAGTCCTTTTCCAAAGTGTAGGGAAAACACCAGAAGTAATTGATAGATTAACAATTACTGTTAAAGAATGCGCCAATACAAACCTGCAATCATTAATCCAGAATCCTGGAATCATATCATAGCTTGATGTAAGTTTATTTGAGAAAGTAGACATAATCTTAGGCATCTCAGTATCCGTTGCAGGTGCAAGAGCCCAAGGAAGGCTGTTGCATACTTTATTGTCGGGATGAATTGTATTAACAGTATTAGAAGGACCACATGTTTTTGAAAATTGATCAACAGGTTTTAAGTTAGTTATGTACAATTATTTGTATTATGATTATATTGTATGCTGTGTATTGTAGAGAAAAATGCAAGGTGGAACCCCTGCCTGCTGTAGAAGCATATTTCTCCAATTTTAGGCTGCATAAGGGGTCCCCTTAATAGACCATTAGTTATTTTTTTTTATTCAAGTGCAATAACAGCTTGACTTACAGTGGTCAAAATTATTTTGCCAAAAAGATCCGTTTGTATTTAAATGCTCAATTATAGTTTCTGCATGAATAAATTCATATTGAATCTTTGCCAACAGTAATGATTAGCAAAACTTAAAAGCAATATAAAGTTAATTATTTCCGCCGAAATACACTAATAATTTTTTCGGCTATAAATTTGCGTAGAAGACTTTTTCACCGGCAACTTTTTTTTACAATACAATTCGTGTATTGTGATAACAATTACGTTACATTGGTAGCATAAGGCTGGCGTTGGAATAAAATTTTCTAAAATTATTTGGCTCCTAAACTAAAAATAGTCCTCCACAGCTCTGATTATAAATAGTTTCAGTTCAGGAGTTCGCGAAAAATTCCAGCTGTGTGTGTCAGTACATATGTAAAAAATTAAATAAAACAGGTAAAAATTAAAAAATAATTCTTAATTCATAAATACTTTAAAATAAGAATAATTATTACGTCTGAAGAGATAAGCTGAATAAAAAAGAATTAAACACGTTACATTTCTATGGGCTTGCTAGTAACATTTTCGCAAATATTTTTGATAAATTGAAAATTAGCTTTAATATTTCAAGTAAAAGCTTATTTTGCTTTAATCAATAGTTTTGGAGTCATACTGGAGATAATTATTTTTCACCAAAAGTGACAAGGTGCACTTAATGTTGCCTACCCTTTTACTGCAATGTTATGTTTAAATTTGTCAATGTTTTGTTATTGTTTAATTCTTTCTATATGGTGTTATAGTTATATATAAGGCCTCAAAATGGCGGAGGCCGAGGGAAGCTCAGAACAGGATGATGTCTCATTTTTACGTACGGTAAGTTTTGCAAAATCCATAAACGACAAGAGCACTGTAGGTTATACTGCAGTGGAAATAAATTAAAACAACAGCACCATGGATTATTTTTCTTCTGACTTACAGGAAGATATGGTATGTCTTTCTTGTACAGCGACAGGGGAAAGAGTTTGCTTAGCTGCCGAGGGTTTTGGTAACAGGCATTGCTTTCTAGAAAATATCGCTGATAAGGTACTATAAAATTAATTATTTTTCACAGTGCAAGGTAATTAATTTTATTACAGAATATACCACCAGATCTTTCGCAATGTGTATTTGTAATAGAACAAGCTCTATCAGTTCGTGCTTTACAAGAATTGGTGACAGCAGCTGGAAGTGAGACTGTAAGTTAAACGACATCCCTTAAAATAACTAAAGGAAGGCTAATCCTGAATTTCACGGCTCCCATTTCATATGATCACTGTTCACATACGAAAAGCAATGCTACATTGTGAAATTATTCTTGGTTACTACAATTCTCAAATGATAAATTGTTCAGCGGAATTTAAATATCTCGGATTTAAGTGTTTATATTTATTATAATCATATGAAGTGCTGATCAATATTGCAAAAATGCCGCAGATCACTCTCGCATTTGATCGCTACTGATGTTATGACAAGCTTTAAATAGCTTATACATCCCATTGGGCCGTCATCACAAAAGGAAATCACAGTAACGATAGCAAGTATGGTAAACAACACAAAAGTATCGGTAACCTCCCCACCACACAAGTTTAATCAATTAATCTGGAGAATGATCCACATTCTCAACCGGGGACCGAATGATGGAAATATGGAATACGGACAACTAGATGGAAGGGTCTCTTGTTATTATAGCCCGAGACATAACATGTGCAAGGTTTACCTCAATAATTCGAATAGAACTGGGTACGACAACGGTCGATTCTCTCTATTCATCAGATTTTTTTTGCTTTTTATGTAAACCGTCTCTTACACGTCTAATTCCCGCGGCGAAGTTACATACTTAATCAGTTTCAGGTTTTCTAATTTAATATTATGCCCGGTTTCGTTTCTGTGTTGGGCTACACTTGACGAATCTAATTTACTGAAGCGATAACAGCTGATATGTTCCTTAAATCTGATACTTTTCGTTTGACGCCTTATTACAGTCTTGAACATACGTTCATATCTTGATCATTCAGAACCTAATCAACACTTTTCAATATGCCGTGAAAGGGGAATTTCACGATGTTTTTGCCGTTGGTTTCTACCAGGATTAAGGTCATGGAATTTCTTACGTATTGCCTATGTTGGGACTCTTTTAAGCATGCGATCGACATCTATAGAAGAGTAACCGTTCTAATTAGCTAGGTTTTTTATGAATTTAAATTTCTTTGTTGAACCTACTTCTACTTAAAGGGAATTTAATTAATCTATTAATTCATTAATTAGACTTGTGTGGTGCGGAGGTTACCGACACTTTTGTGTGTGGAAAACATTTTGCAAAAAATCATTGAACACTTGACCATATTTTAACAAGCGTACATGTGACTTCTCCAAATTTTGTATTTTTGATTAGGGATATTAATAAATAAATGAGACTACTTGATATGTTTCTTTTAATACTGATATTGTAATGCGACAACTATGTCTAGTTATGCATATGCCCATATGAGCCACATGAGATGGGAGCCGTAAACTGGAGGATTACTAAAAGAAATTAGGAATAACTGTCCTTATGTTATTTTTTAATTGGTTATTAAATAAAACTACTTTAATATAATTTTTTAGTCAAATAGGAGTATTATAACTTGATAAAAATAAATAGGCCATTTTAATTTTTTTTAACATAAAAGCACCTTAAATTTCCTTGTACATAAATTAATTATTTAATTATCTTTAATTTCATTTCCACACATATTCATTAGTCATATTTTTCTTATGTTAAGGCATGAATTTCTTTTTAAATTTCAGGGTCAGGAAAATTTAGTAAGTAATCAAAATACCACATTTATGATGAATAGTGGCACAATATATACAGATACAGTACAGGAAATAAAATTCAAAAGCCTATTTACTCCCATTAACATTCTTAATAATACCTGCATTCCCACTAAGTTACAAATAACGTACTAAAATCATGTACCAACCATTTCATAATTGGATCATAGTTGTGAAAATATTGGTATCATATTTAATTTATATAGTTTACTCATGGCCTTTTATTTTAACTGACTTTTTTTTTATTTCTGACGGTTTGGTCTATATTATTTGCTGTAGTCTTTTTTTTTTTATTTATTTTGCACTGTAATTGGTGATTGTAGATGTAGTAGGAGTTGTAGCAGATCTTGTTGTTTTAGACGAAATGTTTGAAATTTCTAATTTTCATTTTAAATTGAGTATTCCAAACCTTAAAATCCCACTAAATAAGAAACGCATTAATTATTGGTGTTGTTTTTGTGTTTCTAGAAATGTGTAATATGATCGTTAGTTACCATTAGATTCTTAAACCTTGACTATTATTTAAACAAAAAATAGCTGGTTATATTTTCCATTGTTAGATATAGAATTTTTTTACAACACTATTATAGAGAAATTAAAATACGAAACTGCCCTTATACATCTTGATACCTTATTCTGGGATGCTGTTAGCATCGTTGATACTAATAGCGAATACGGTGTGTCTAAGTCAAAACGGTACGCCCTCAGATAAATTTATTAAAGACCTTTATGAACCAAAATTAATTTAACGAAATAACAAACATAAAGATAATTAATATTTCAAATATAATCCATTACAATCGATAGTTGTCTGCCATTATCTAGTAAGATTGTCGATTCCACACCGGCACTATTCCGTTGAAAAAAGGCGAAGAACTCGCGGCATCCTTCTATCTCCACGACATTGCTAAAAGCAGGCCCAACGAGAAGGTGGTAATCAGATAGTGTTACTCCATCCATCAAATTCTTGCAGTTTTTTGGGTCGTATGCAACCTAGCTTTATTTTGATGGAATAGCACGCAACCTCCGTGAACTAATGCGGGGAAGCTTTCTCTTAGAACTGCACACATCTGATTCAATTGTTCGCAGTATAGTTCGGAGTTTAACGGTCTTCTGGTACCAATTCAAAGTGAATAGCATCTTGATAATTCCACCAAAAAACAGCATTGTCTTTGCTTCAAAGCTACATAGCTTGATCGCAGCTTCTGCAGATTTGCCACGGTTTAACCAGTGATTTTATTTGTTTGGATTACATCCACGTTTCATCGCATGTTATTAAATAGAAAAAAAAGATATAGAAATTGAGATCTTGTGGATCGGCAAGAAGTTGATTACAGAATTGCATTAATCCCAATGCCGGTTTTGAAATCAATTGATGATCCGGATAATCTTTAATGAACCTATTCACTGTACCTTCGACATTATTAAAAACAGAACACAGAGTACTTCGCTGGTACTATTACGTACGCTGCAGGCGGCAGCGAACTAGACACTGACTAGTGTTTCGCATGCGAGAGTCCATTCGTTAGCTGCGTCGATGGTGCGCACCCGATTTTGCCTACTCTAATCATATCTTCGTTTTTGTTTACTACGTGAGATAGTATAGACAGCTTTTTAGATTTTACTTTTCTTTAAAGACGTGACTCTTGATTATTAAGTTAGTTATTGGTTATTTCACCACCCACTCTATACTTCTCCGGATTTCGCTCTAGTCTCGGATTGGATTTCTTTCCCTGAGTGTGAATATTAAAACCGTTTGTTATGGTATACCGGTTCATTCTTTTCTCATTACTTCTAATATCCAATTTAATTACTTGTAGATAAATATGTTTATCATAATACACATTTTCTTTCCGTCTTACGAGTAGATCTAACATTTCTGCCTTGCTTACTTATATTTACTCTTTGTATTTCAACCTCAATAGGGAAAAGGCACAGGCTCCGGGCACCGTACTTTGCTTTACGGCAATGCGATTCTCCTGAGGCATCAGAACAGTGACATGGTAAGTGTAAATAATTTTTGCTAATTACTAAAGATATATCAAAAAATAATATATGTGTGTGTTGGTTTTGAAATAGATTTTTCTGTTACTGGCAAAAGTTTCTGTTTAGAGAGGTAATTCGTTTTTCGCAATTTTTGGGCATCTACAATTAGTTTAGATTTAGAAACGTTAGTTCACGCCAAATATATTATGGTAATTTATAAAACGGGATATAAACACTGTCGACTCTATTTTAGTCTGTTTTCTTTTGGTTATCTTTGACGTTTTGATAATTAAGTACATGAAAGTCAAAAATTGAAAATTATATAACAAAATTTGCATGTATTAATCACCATGTTATATCTATTTGGGTTTCGGTAACATATTTCAAGTACTTTAGAATGATACTATTAATATTAACGTATCATATCACTTTAATCGAAATAAATAAGAACTGATTTGCTGGTTTCTAGATTTACAATTTTAACGATTTTGAAACGTCATTGACTAAAAGCTATAAATTTAACACGTTATTACATTTACTACAAGAACTGAACAGAAGAGATACATACTACAGTGAAACTTGTTTGCAACGGAACCTGGCTGGACCAAACTTGAATGAAAATGATTCAGATTTTATAGAATTTGTTATACGTTAAGAAAGGAAGCAATAATTTCGATTTTTATTCTATCGTCTTTTAGAGATCTCTAATATTGCAATATCATTTTAACATGTTCAAATTACCAAAATTAAATTAATTAATTTTTATATGATTGCAGCCGTTTTGCTTTTCTCAGAAGAGCTGTATTAATTTCGTACTCTCACGTAGTAGGCTATGATGATACCATGTTTCAAGACAGCTTCAGAATTATGTCTCATGGTTGTGTACGAGGGTAGTCTGAAAAATTTCCAGTTTCAACCATCGTTTGCTACAAGGAAATTTTGGGCAGTTGAATTTAGACGTGATAGCACCAGCTTGGTTGACAGTCAAAAACTGCAACCACTACCCATAACACCGGAAAGGTTCAGCAAAGGGTGCTAGACGAATGTCGAATTGAGGTTAAAGAAATAGCAAAGGCTGTGAGCATCTTGAAAAAACGTGTTTGTCAAATATGGACTGAAGTCTTGGGCAACGGTGTGTTAACTACCGCGCTTGCTCACTCAGGACCAAAAACGCACTTGAATGAACATTTCCAAAGGCCTGTTGAAGAAATGGATCAGAGTTTTAGCGTCATTAATAACTGTAAATGAAACTTCAACTAAATCTGGCCGCCCGGCGACTTTTTTCTATTTCCTAGTCTCGAAGTTTCGCTAGGAAGACAAAAATTTTCATCGATTGAGAAGTCCGTCATATTCGTAAACGCCTACTTCGCAGAACAAGTTACTATTTGGACAGATTAAAGACATAGGACCATAATTGGGAAAAGTGTTTAGACTTACAAGGAAGTCTGAAGGAAGTTGACAACTGACAAAAAAATACTTGTTTCTGTGAGAGGCTGGGAGCTTTTTAGACTACCTTCGTATTTACGCGTGTTTAAAGAGTCTGTTACAATATAGCAAAATTCAAATTTTAAGAAACGTGTTAAGAAATCTAGAAGGAAACCTTAAAATAAATGTTGTCTCAGGACTGAGGATTGAAATTTTACGCGAATAAAATTGACGTCACATTCGAAAAAACTGAAGGTAAAGTTAATCAACTGGTAGAAGAAATTTTATTATTACCGTTTACTATGAGGCTAGTGGATAATTATGCCATATCCAATTCGAAATAATACTCAAAGTGACCTATATGTATGCGTCATAGTGACCAATGTCTCATAGTGGACCATGTCACGTGGTAGCCCACTGTACTTTGCACACATGTCAAAGAGTAGTGTGATTTATAATTATAATAAATTGCTAAATTTAAATTGTATGCATTCATATACCGATTTCCACAAGTAATGCATAAAATTCATACTTCTTTTTCAGTTTGACTTAAGAAAGAATTAACAAACATTTCGACTTGTCCGTTGGAAACAAGTTTCCTTTTATTTTTTTGTTATTTTTGCTTTAAACAGACCGCACTACGCGTTAATCAGGAGTATAACATTTTTCCTTTTTAGACAAGATTTCCCACACAGGATCCATTGTAAAGAAGTTTCGCTTTTGTTAGGGTTTAAGAGGTGTTCTCTTTTTTTCTTATTCATTAAAAATAACATGTTTGATCAAGAAACAGGCAATGTAAACATGCTTTCAGTTGGCGTCTAAGAATTATAGTCGATTGCTTTGGCATGATTCACATATTGAGTTATTGTAACCAATTGCTTCCCGCTTTGCTTCCATTATCTGGCGTGGTACAACAAAGAGTTACAATGCTAAGATTGGTTTTCTGCATTTAGTTAATTACCTAAAAGAAGTACGTCTATGTTTGCTATAAAAAATGACATAGTCTCCTTCCTCTTATAAATTACCATAAATTAAATGCCAATAAAATAATATAATAAATATGGCTTCTTGTACAAAGCAGCACCCCTTACACTCCATGCTCGACGCTTTGCGTTTTTTAAGTCACATTTAGGTTAATTCGTTTGTATTTGTTATTTCAGTACTTAGCATGTCTATCGACAAGTTCTAGTAACGATAAGTTAGCTTTCGATGTTGGTTTGCAAGAACACAGTCAAGGCGAAGCTTGCTGGTGGACGGTGCATCCGGCAAGTAAACAGAGGTATACAATTATTGCTTTAATGCTTAGTGCATGCATTATATTTCTCGCTTTTTTAGATCTGAAGGTGAAAAAGTACGAGTTGGTGACGATCTCATCTTGGTATCTGTTGCGACTGAGCGTTACTTGGTAAGCCTTTCTCCTATTTTGAATAATTAAACCAATCAAATTGGGGTTCTGTTGATTTTAGCATACGACAAAAGAAAATGAAATGTCAATTGTAAACGCTAGTTTCCATGTTACCCACTGGTCGGTGCAACCTTACGGCACGGGAGTTTCACGAATGAAATATGTAGGTTTTGTATTCGGCGGTGACGTATTACGTTTCTTTCACGGTGGCGATGAGTGTCTTACCATCCCTTCGACTTGGAGCAGAGATCCCGCTCATAAGTACGTTTGTATAAAAATTATGCCAATCAGCATTAAGCTATTTTACACATATTATTCCAGCATTGTAATTTATGAAGGCGGCGATGTGATGTCCCAAGCTAGATCTCTTTGGCGTTTGGAGCTAGCGAGGACAAAATGGTCTGGCGGTTTTATTAATTGGTCGCATCCCATGAGAATTAGGCATATTACAACCGGCAGATATTTGGGTGTTAACGAAAATAATGAACTAATTCTTGTAGGGAGGTAAATCGCAGATTGTCTATTGTCATTAAATATCTTTAAAATGCCAATTCGTTTTTTTATAATAATACAGGGACGAAGCAACTACTGCATCGTCGGCATTCTGCCTTCGCAAAGAAAAGGATGATCAAAAAGTGGTTCTTGAAGATAAAGACTTAGAAATAATAGGTTTGCCTATAATCAAATACGGCGACACTACCGTTATTGTTCAACATTCTGAAACAGGATTATGGTTGTCGTATAAGGTGAAATGATGCAAGTGCTTATGGAAATACCATATCGACTAATATTTTTTTTTTTCAGTCTTATGAAACTAAGAAAAAGGGCGTTGGTAAAGTGGAAGAGAAACAAGCGGTCCTTCACGAAGAAGGAAAAATGGACGACGGGTTAGATTTCAGCAGAAGTCAAGAGGAAGAATCAAGAACAGCTAGAGTTATTCGTAAATGTAGCTCCCTTTTCAACCAATTTATCAAGTATGTAGTGAAGCTAGTAGTTTCTCGCCTTTGCTTTTCAACTACTTCAAACTTCTCAGAGAATTAAAAATTTATTTACAACGTTAACAATCTACATTAAAAATTATAATAATTTCTAGTTGACCTAGCAAGAAGATTATTATGACATTATTTTTTAGTGGCTTAGAGACGCTACAGACAAATAGAAGACATTCCATGTTTTTTCACACGGTGAACCTAAGCGAAATGGTAATGTGCTTGGAAGATCTGATAAATTATTTCGCTCAACCTGAAGATGACATGGGTAAATTTATACTAATTTCTTCATATTATATACACTTATTAACCCATACTTCTTCAAATGTTCAGAACACGAAGAAAAACAGAATCGTTTAAGAGCTCTAAGAAACAGACAGGATCTGTTCCAAGAAGAAGGCATTCTAAATTTAATTTTAGAGGCAATCGATAAGATCAATGTGATCACATCACAAGGTTTTGTCGCTTCTTTAGCTAGCGACCAGAGCTGGGAAGCCATTTCAGGGTATTTGTACCAATTATTAGGTGTGTAAGGATTACTATCTGTTAAGCAATATGTTATCTGATTTTTTTTTATACTTCCCAGCTGCGATAATCAAAGGAAATCACACCAACTGCGCGCAATTTGCCAATTCGAACCGTTTAAATTGGTTGTTCTCTAGATTAGGTTCTCAAGCTTCTAGCGAGGGTACTGGTATGTTGGACGTATTGCACTGTGTCCTCATAGATTCTCCTGAAGCTTTAAACATGATGAGGGTATTTCATTTCTTCTTTTCTATATTGCAATATAATTCGGGTTTTTTTTTGTTGGTTTGTAGGATGAGCACATCAAAGTTATTATTTCGTTATTGGAGAAACATGGTCGAGATCCTAAAGTTTTAGATGTCCTTTGTTCGCTTTGTGTTGGTAATGGTGTGGCAGTCCGCAGCTCGCAAAATAATATATGCGACTTCCTATTACCAGGGAAAAATCTCTTGCTCCAAACGCAACTGGTTGATCATGTTGCAAGGTAAGGCATTTTAAAGGTGGTTGAATTCTTTAATGAAATTTTGTTATTTTAGCGTACGTCCAAATATTTTCGTTGGTAGAGTTGAAGGGAGCGCCATCTACCAGAAATGGTATTTTGAAGTAACAGTAGACCACTTAGAGCAAACAACGCATATGACTCCTCATTTAAGAATTGGTTGGGCTAATTCGAAAGGGTAAATGGCTGTTTAGATATGTAATCAATGTGACAAAATTTGTTCCAATTTCTTTAGATATGTACCATACCCTGGTGGTGGTGAAAAATGGGGTGGAAATGGTGTTGGTGACGATCTTTATTCTTTCGGCTTTGATGGCTGCTACCTTTGGACTGGTGGACGTAGTAGCCAAGTGATATTTAACCTAGCTGAACCCTACATCAGAAAAAGTATTTCTACCTATTTTTTTTTTATTTAAATCTAAAATAATCACGTTTTATTTTAATTATAGATGACGTCATTGGTTGTGCACTTGATCTAACGATACCAATGATATCTTTTACATTTAATGGTAGACCTATTAAAGGGAGCTTTAGAGATTTTAATCTAGATGGAATGTTTTTCCCGGCAATTAGTTGTTCTTCGAAATTGAGGTATGCAAATATGCAAGTTTTATGAATCATATTCTGACAAGCAATTATTATAGTTGTCGTTTTTTATTGGGTGGTGACCATGGTCGACTTAAATATTTACCACCAGAAGAATTTTCGCCATTAATTGAAAGTTTATTACCGCAGCAAATATTAAGCTTGGACCCTTGTTTCTATTTCGGAAATTTAAATAAAAGCGTATTAGCCGGACCACTAACTGTAGAAGATGATACAGCATTTGTGCCAAATCCCGTAGATACATCAATGGTAACAAAGATCTGTTGGGGCTTGATTACTATAAGAAGCTACAATTCAATATTCGTAGGTTACTTTGCCATCTTACATAGAAACCATTAAAGACAAACTTGCCGAAAATATACATGAGATGTGGGCAATGAATAAAATTGAAGCTGGTTGGCAATGGGGCGAAGTGAGAGATGATATGCGTCATATTCATCCATGTTTGGTCCCTTTCGATAAGCTACCACCAGCTGAGAAGAGATACGATTCACAATTAGCCGTACAAACATTAAAGTAAGATGTATAACAAGGATTACGTGTTACATATGAATATAATTTACTATTATTATTTACTTTGCGCAGGACAATCTTAGCGCTGGGTTATTATATATCCATGGACAAACCACCATCTCGCATTAAAACAATTCGTTTGCCAAACGAGCCATTCATGCAGGCTAACGGATATAAACCCGCTCCTTTAGATTTAACCGCTATTACTTTATCTCCAAAAATGGAAGAACTCGTCGACCATTTGGCTGAAAACACTCATAATTTGTGGGCAAAGGAAAGGATACAGCAACATTGGACGTATGGTCTCAACGAGGTACTTAAATTGATATAAATTTGCTTCCTATCTGACTCCAATTAATATTTTCAGGACCCAGACATGTTGAGAAGTCCTCATCTTGTGCCATACAGTAAAGTCGATGATGCTATTAAAAAAGCTAACAGAGATACTGCTTCTGAAACCGTGAGGACGTTACTAGTCTATGGTTATAATTTAGATCCGCCTACTGGAGAGCAACACGAAGGTAAACCTATTAATAAAATATACTATTGAAAATTACTTTCAATTGTTATGTGGGGATTTTCGTCTGACCGTACATGAGACGAGTATTATTAATACTGTCGCAGAAGGATGTTAAAAATTATGGGAGAATCTTCCGATTGTAAGTGTTGTATAGGCTGAATATAGTGTGGATATCAGACTTGAGTGGGTATCCCGTTATATGCAGGCTCCGCCTTCACACGCCTCATAATAGTATTTCTCAGGGTTGTGATGCTTGTAGGTTAAATAGTTTTACAATTATTACTTAAATTTTATCAATTGTGCTATTACTTATTTATGTACGTTCACAAAGTTATATATATATTAGTTACAAAAGCTACTTGCAAAAAATGACTGCTTTAAAATGATTTGACTATCCAATTTCATCAAACTTTCTTTTTCCAGCTTTATTAGCTGAAGCTAGTAGGCAACGCCAACTCAGTTTCCGAACATACCGAGTTGAAAAAACCTACGCGGTTAGTTCGGGTAAATGGTACTTTGAATTCGAAATCCTTACCGCCGGACCAATGCGAGTCGGTTGGGCTAAAGCCGATTGCGCGTCAGGGTGCATGTTAGGTTCAGATGAAAAAACTTGGGCGTTTGACGGCTACAATGTAAGTATTTTCTCATTATTTAATATTTCAAGTACATCATTTTTTTGGGACGATTTTAATTTGTCGCATTATTTATTTGAAACTAATAGAATATTCTGGATGAGATATCAAGTCGGAGATGCTATAATATATTTTTTACATCGTATAGATGGAATGATTAAACGAGTTTTTATTTAATAATGTTGGTGTTTTTGAATTGCCTACCTAATGTTAAAAAAAAATATATAATTATTTATATCATTACTTTAATTTTATATTATCTACACATTTCCTCCTTTCTGAGCGTAGATTTCGTGACATGAATCTTACATTTCGCATGTATATACTTGTGTCCATCGCCGACAAGAAACTAACTAAAATTCAAGTAACGAATTTATTAAAAAGGAATGTTGGAAAAATGTTTTTAACTTGCTTATGAAGGGGTTATATAAATAATAAAACATTGAAGAATATACAATGATTTAATGATAAAAATTCATTTCAATCTATTTTATTGTTAAACTTCTAACGCTTTTCATCTCCAACCTTGATCGTCTGGTTCATTTTAATAGGAAGAAAAAGTGTATTGCAATACAGCAGAATCATTCGGCAAACAGTGGCAAGTCGGCGACGTTGTTGGTGTCTTTCTTGATCTTATCGATCACACAATCAGTAAGATAATGCGTCTTAGAGAAGCTTTCTTTTAGCAGTTGCCGTTACATATTTCGTTTTTAAGTTATCGCTATCTCGTTCTCATTTCCAATGTTTATCTTGTTTACCTTTATGTTATTTTCTTTAATAAATGATACACTGTGAAAATTTTTGTTTCTATAATGCTTCTCACAAATTTGTTTTCCATTTCTTAACTTTGCCCGATTACCTGTTTTTATTAACACCAAGTTTCGTGTTTGTTTGGATTGCATGATCCGTTATGTTTCTACTAATGAAATCCAGATTTATCTTGTAAATATTTTGATTCATGCGCTGTTAATCGATGAAGAATAGATTGTTTAATATGAAATATTTACAAAGAGATCTGGCCTCTATTTTTGTCATTTCAAAAGCAACATCATTAATGTTTTGATTTTTTAAGGTTTCTCGCTGAATGGTGAACTACTAATGGATGCTCTTGGTGGTGAAACAACATTTGCTGACGTGCAAGGTGAAAACTTTGTACCAGCATTTACGCTAGGTGTAGGACAGAAAGCAAAACTTACTTTTGGTCAAGACGTAACTGTTTTAAAATATTTCACTACTTGTGGTTTACAAGAAGGTTACGAACCCTTCTGTGTGTAAGTAATATATTGCATTTATACATTTTTTTTATCAATGTTTTTTTTTTTTATATTCGAAACGTCAAATAGATATATTAGGTAACCAAATAAGTTCATGCTGCTTTTGTAAAAATCAAATTGCTATGAAGATGGTTTAACTTGTTGATCGATAGCACATGATTGTATCTGTCATCTACTTTAGTATTAATCCTCCTCTTATTGGATACATGCACTTTTGGTGACAATTATTTAACTAATATCTTTAAATAACTTAAAATTGCAATAAATAAGACTTTAATTCGAGGTTGTTTACTCTATGACATCAAAGCTACAACGACGGCGCAAATAATGCGATACATATTTTTAACCGCACAGGAGTGCTTCCAGAAATTTTTTTCAAGAGGTTTCAGCTTGACCAATGAAGCTATCTATCGATCTAAGAGACCGAAGATCATTAATAACGAAGATACTCAACAGGTTGCGGACGCAAATTCCAGTACAAGGTACTTAGAGATTGCAGAAGGGTTCAATGTGAGCGATGAAACCATTTGCACCGTTACCAGCTAACAAAGTTGTGGAAGTTGGAAAATGGATTCCACACGAATTATCAGATGATAACAATTTCAATCGTCTTACCATTTGTTCGGCAAACATTTTTGCTGTGTATTTGGTGAACAGCAGTCGGAATTGTTCATTATGAGTTTTTGGAAATGGGTTACACCAATTGAAAACTTGTATTGTGAGCAGCTTTAGCAATTACAGGCAGCACTTATACATAAGCAGCGTTCTTTGATTAATTGAAAGAAAGTGCTTTTCTTATAGGACAATGTCAGACCTCATACCGCAAGAGTGACTCGGGAAAAAATTTCTGAACTTGGCTGGGCAATATTCCGTATTCTCTTGCTATTTCACCATTTGACTAGCGCTGGGCATAGTGACTGCATTTTGCAGTCGATAGAAGTCGGTGAATGCGTAGTCCAATCCGCATTCGAATCTTTCTCTTATCGAATTCTCAATTGCACCCCATTCATATTTACGTACTCTTGACTACTGTTAATTTTTTGATTTAAAATCCGTAGAGTAATATCACTTTGGCAAAAGGTCATAGACTTTTATGGCAATTACTTCGATGAATAATAGTATATTATTGTGTATTAATAAATATTTATTTTACCATCAAAAGCCGCACGAACTTGTTTGATTACCTGATACATACAAGTATTATATATATGCTTATTTTATTGAATAGAAATATGAATCGTCCTGTTACTTATTGGTTCACTAAAGACCAACCAATATTTGAAAACACTGACGATATGGCAGATACCAAAATTGACGTAACTAGGATCCTGGCAGGTTCCGATACTCCTCCCTGTTTGAAAATAAGTCACAACACATTTGAAACTATGGAAAAAGCTAATTGGGAATTTTTGCGATTGAGTTTACCCGTTATCTGTCATCCTACATTCGTAACGTAAGCTCTGCCGACATTATGGGTAATGAAAAATAATGATATTTGTTATTATTCTTATAGCGAAGAAGAAAAAATGCATCGATGGCAAGAAATAAAGATTCGCCAGCATCGGCTAAGAGTGGAAGCGGAAAATCAAACAACGCCAGCTCATATTGAACAAATTATGAAGAGTGGATTTTCAATGAGTGATATTAAAGGTACTAATGTTGTCCTTAAATAGAATATTTCAATTTAAAAGGCGTAATATTTCAGGTTTACATCGAAATTATTCGGAAGATGCAGTTGAAGCTGACGAGATTATAAAAACCAACAAACCGACAAAGCCAAATCCAGCTAGACCTCCAAGAAAAGGTTCCTTATCTAGAACTATACCGCAATTCGAAATAGAGAATGGTACTAACTACAACGCTTTCTGATTACTCCCTGATTATCCCTGTTGTAGATTTTCCACTCGGGTTGAACGTGGGTTCCTCGAAAGTTCACCGCTCCAACAGCGAGCTAGATTTCCAACGCTATCAAGATATGAACATGCACAATATGCCTGTCGACAAAGACGATAAGAAAAAAAGAGGCCGGTCTCCCTTCAGGTACACCATTCGCTTGTTCAGAGTGTAGGTGTTTTTAAATGACTTTTGGATTTTTTTGCATAATCGACAGTTGTACTGTACGCAGGTATGATACTAACACGACATAGCAGCAACTAACTTAATACACACTCACACACACATTCACCTAGATATTGTACTATGGTTTCATTTTAATTTCACATAGAATTATTGTGTGCATGTATCGTAGGCTCTAGATCGGTTGATATAAAATTAACATATTAAAATTGACATTTGCAATTTTAGATGATTGAATAAAAGTAAGCATGTGAATATGAATTTTTATCTTGTTAGATCTAGAATAATTTAAATTTGTACAAGAACTAACACAAACGCTTTAATACGGGAAAATATTTTGGATTCATATTGTCCCATACACAATTTCAACGTGAAGCGGTAATATATAATTAATATAAATAAATAAATATATTATGGGAAATGCAAAGAAATTCGGAAGTGTAGACATAGTAATACTGCGATGTATATGAAATCTCATGTTATTTCGACCTCTAATTTCGTACATTGGACACGGTAGACAACATATTATGCACGTTTGTAGTTAGTCGCAAGTTGTACATTATACAAAAAAAAATGTCAGAAATTAAAAAAAAAACGATTTATAAGTCGCTCTTAAACGAAAGGAAGTCACTTATTGCCGGAAAAATTAAAAAACTTATTGTTTCTGCATAATCACCTATCATTATTATTTATTTCATAAATTCTTATTTTTTATCATTCACTCATAGTGAATGGATACGCTAAATTTGAGATCGGGATAAG
Source organism: Oryctes borbonicus (assembly GCA_902654985.2). Classification (NCBI taxonomy): domain Eukaryota; kingdom Metazoa; phylum Arthropoda; class Insecta; order Coleoptera; family Scarabaeidae; genus Oryctes; species Oryctes borbonicus. Next base: position 812,469 of record LR736865.1, read on the forward strand.
AAAAAAGGTTTTTTTTTTTAATTTGTACATTTCCAAGTAACTTAATTAAGGAAATACGTTAGATATTGTTATAATAGTTCTCAAAACACGGTGCATGTTAAATGTACATTGGATTTTTTGCATATACATATACACAATTTGGCTGTGGCATAACGTATAAAACAAACGCGTGCTATAATGATTTTTTTTTTATTTCTCTGACTCGTGTATAATACGAAAAATAAGGGTGCAGCTCTAAATATTCAAAATTTTGTGTAATTTTATTTTTTTTGTTTAATATTCACTATTCTATACTATTACAACATAATTGACGATGTCATTATGCTTTGATATTTGTGTATTATTGCTATTGTGACGTCATGGATCCGAAATATTTTTCGAGACACTAGTGAAAGAACAGGCTATAAAAAGCTTTTGAAGCTTCTTAATAAACTGAAATTTGAGTAACAAATCATGCTGTTTCTGTATTGCTATTTCCAATAGAGTATAGTTTTACAGCACAAACATACAAAATCTAAACCAACAGTGTTATATACAGGCACCTAATGGAAACATGAAATTAAGATACACTAAACACAATACAAAATACTGAAATATTGAAAAGCCATACTTTGATGGCCATTTTGTTTTTTGCTTTTTACCACTTTTTCATTATACCAGTGCCTTTATATGACTGCATGTGCGAATTCCTCGCCTCTTAAAAGTAACCAGGAACGGAAAGAAGAGGCTTTCTGTAGTACCTTTGATATGAATATGAATTGAATTTTACTGTGTTTCCATTGCAGGTTCTTCTCTAGGAAAAGAGAAGGTGCTAGCAGCGGTGACCGTGCTAAGACGAAACCCAAGAGTCCGGACCGGGATCGTATGCGTATTCCCATGGCAACACCGCAGTCGCGTGCATTAGGATCTAATACTATGCTACAAAGAACACCCATTGTCAAACCTCCACAGGTAAAGGTGTCTGGGTGATTTCATGTCAAGCGGACGAAATTTAGATGTAGCCCCACTCGGCCCTCTTTAGTTTTGATAAAATTTTTACGAGATGTAAATGAGCCTTACATGGAATTATGTAAAATTACAGCATCGTAAGTAGTATAGTTGGGCCACTAGCCAAGTTTTTGCAAAAGCCACTTTATTCATGTCGCAATAGTAATGGATGAATTATCAAATTTGTGTCCTTACTGCTTATGATTACTATACTGAAACTACAACAGCTTAGTTGTAGAATAAAAGCTCAACACATGGCAGATTTACCACAGTTTGCTGTCAAAGTGACTCATAAATTTCGTCGCGATAAATTTGCATAATTCTTTAGAAGTTTGTGTCTGCTAACAGAACCTTTGTGAAGCTGACTGTTTCCACATTTGTAGTCTTTCAGGTTGTCATCAAACTGTGCAAGTGGCATCTTGACTGCTCAAATAATTACCGAGTTATTCATATCAAAAATTTAATTCATCAATTTTGGCTCATTTTCAAGAAATCGTATCTTAAGGTGGACACCTCAAGTCTGAATTTTGTAGCAAGGAAATAAACGTGGTGATTTATTCGTTACTATCACGACATGAAAAAACTGGCCTTTAGAAAAACGTGGCTAGTGGCCCAACCCTACTACTAACATGAAATTATGTCAACTGTAAGTTGACACAATTTCACGTAAAACGCATATGCTCTTAAAAATTTCATCGAAGTTGATGAGGGTTAAGTGCAGACCCTTAGTCTTGACATGAAGTGATCCGTATGTGAAACGCATAAAACAAGTATGAAATCTAAAACGTTACAACCATTAATAACTTTTTGTTAATTAAGCTTTTTGTAATACTTAGTTGTATTTAGGGTGTTGTCGCGTACTTGATGGTTGACTTGACCTTTCACTGATCATGCGACAACACCCGAAAGATGGATTACGGTCGTGAAAGCCTACACTCAACTATTAGTTGTGTTGTAACATGGTGCGATTAAAATCGTTATTTTGATATCGTTAAGATGATCAAGTGATTATGAAATTGTCTTTTTTCTTTTCTTAGCAAACCGATTCTCAGCAAGCTTCGCCTGTATTGGAACGGCAACAGAAACAACTCTCCGTACCACAAACTTCTGATGTTGAAGCTATTGGTGACGAAATTTTCGATGCCGAATGCTTGAAACTTATTAATGAATACTTCTACGGTTTGTTATATTAAATTAAGATCGGTAAAATTTCTAACGATAAGTAACATTTAATAGGTGTAAGAATATTCCCAGGTCAAGATCCAACTCACGTTTATGTTGGCTGGGTAACAACTCAATACCATCTTCATAGCAAAGATTTTAACCAAAGCCAAGTTTTGAAAGCATCCGTTGTAACGATTGATGATTATGAAAATATTGCGGACTGGTAATAAAATATAAAAAACAATACTTCGGGTGGTTAAGAAATTTCAATTTGTTACAGTATTAATCGTCACTCGTGTTATATGGTCCGGGCTGATGAATTATACAATGAAGTAACGCAAGATGCTTCAGGAAAAGGGGCTTCACAAGGAATGTTTGTAGGTTGTTTTGTGGATGCAGCCACTGGTTACATCTCATTTACTTGTGAAGGAAAGCCTACAAAACATCGTTTTAAGGTACTATTTTAATTACAACAGCTGTACTGTAATGTGTTATCACATCTTACACGCCCTAATAGATGGAACCAGAGACGAAATTGTTCCCTGCCATTTTTGTTGAAGCCACAAGCAAAGAAATCATGCAAATTGAGTTGGGTAGAACATCTACTAGTCTTCCTCTCTCAGCTGCAGTTTTACAAAACAGTGCCAAGCATGTAATACCACAGTTCCCACCTAGATTAAAAGTGCAATGTCTGAAACCTCACCAATGGGCTAGGGTATTTGTTTACCATTACTTCATAATTTTTATAAAAAAAGTATTTATCATTTTAAGGTGCCAAATCAAAGTTTACAAGTTCATGCTCTAAAATTGTCCGATATTCGGGGTTGGTCAATGTTATGTGAAGACCCTGTATCGATGCTTGCGTTGCATATACCAGAAGAGGATAGATGTATTGATATCCTCGAATTAATAGAAATGGAGCGTTTATTGTGTTTCCACGCTCATACTTTAACCCTATACGCTGCTTTGTGTTATCAAAGTAATTACAGAGCTGCGCATGTGTTATGTAAACATGTCGGTCAAAAGCAGCTATTGTACGCTATAAAATCCGAATATATCAGCGGACCGTTACGACAAGGGTTTTATGACTTGTTGATTGCTGTACATCTAGAATCTACAGCCACTACAATGTGAGTTACTTTAGTAGAGGGCAGTAGTATCATTATTGTTGGGGTTAATTTATAGGGAAGTATGTAAAAATGAATATGTTATCCCTCTTGGTCAAGAATTGAAAGAGCTATATGAAAATTCGGAAATGGGACATAGCTTGCGGAAGTTACAGATGGAATCTGTAAGACCACAAATGAAAATGACGGATATTGCGTAAGTTTAGTGAATTAATAAATATGTGCACAATTGATCTCGTATTAATCTGTTTGTTTCCAGGGATTCTATTGACAACATTAAAAATCTGTATTCTCCATTTTTCCCATTGGATGTTGTCAGGGATTATGTCATGACTGCACTGGCCGAAGCCGTTGAAACTAATCAAGTGCACAATCGCGATCCCATTGGAGGATCAAATGAAAATTTATTCTTGTATGTTATCATTTTCAAGGAAGTCTCTTTAACTATACATTATATATTTTTGTGTTATATGAAAAATTATGAGGTTTTCAAAAGAGAAATGAAATTGATTGTTTCTAGATTTGTAGTCATTAATAACACGATAATAACGTGAAGGTTGAGCATGACTTCTTAATTGTTAAAAAATTAATTCTTTTGTCAAAATTATCGGAAACCTTCTTTCGCTTTATAAATTCTATAGTGGTACAACATTTTTAGGCCCCTTCTAAAATTAGTGGATCGCTTGTTACTGGTCGGTATGCTACGAGATGAAGACGTCAATAAGCTGTTAATTATGATACACCCAGAGACATGGAATGAAACGTTTGATAAAGGTAGGTGTTCTAATATTTCATTCTAAATATACACCGTGTCCAAAAAGTCTAGAGTATTGCAAATATGTCAAAAACTACTAAATGCTTTGTATTTTAGATTGGCATATCGATGTAGTCCATAACGGTGTACCTTGGAGGTGCAAAACAGTTTTTGTAACTATACAAAATGAGTCAGAAAAATACCAACTTAATTTTAAATGGAACGCCCCACATGAACACAAATTTTAAATAAATTAACAAGAACACAATCAAAGTAAGGTGTTGCATAAAAACTACTTTATGAGACGTTCAAAATGTTTGCTACAAAACTTCAAGCATCTTTAATTTCTTATTCGAACCTTTAAATCTTGAATATTAAACCGCCTATTTTTGTAAACCTTATTCGTTCTAAGTAAATCTATCATATTAACAGATATTACCGATGAATTTATCTTTCAGAGAACTTCGGGAGTCTTCAAAAATATACAAGGTGTTTCAATTACGATAAAGCGGCATTTTTTTGACTCGCCCTATATAGTTATATAGAATAAGAAACACCGTTTTTAACAACATGAATATGCGAATTTTCAAAGCGAAACATTTGACATAATGTACAATAATGTCCGGTTATAACGACAGTTTTTGCATCGATGTTCTTTTTTGAGCGACATTTTTTATCTTGAGAATATCGGAAGCAACATTATTACAGATATGGCATTTATACTTAACATGGCAATATTTTACTTAAAAGCGTAAACTATTAGAATTTTTCTTAGAAAAAATTCGTTATAACCAATGGATTGTTTTTTCTAGTTGGTAGAGATGAACACCGTAAGGGTCTCTTGCATATGAAAATGGCAGAAGGAGCAAAACTACAAATGTGCTACCTCTTACATCATCTCAACGATATACAACTACGACATAGAGTTGAATCTATTATCGCGTTCAGTCACGATTTCGTAGGAGACGTCCAATCGGATCAACTGAGACGTTATATTGAAATCAAACAATCAGATTTACCATCTGCCCTCGCTGCCAAAAAGACGAGAGAGTTTAGATGCCCACCAAAGGAACAAATGAACGCTATTCTAAGTTTCAAAAACTTAGAAGACGTTGACAAGGAAAACTGTCCACTAGGAGACGAATTAATGGAACGCATGAATAACTGCCACGAAGGACTTATGTACCAAGTTTCTTTGAAGGCTTTGCTGGCACCAGCACAGGAAGAGGTAAGGCAGACGTACATTTTCTATTATACAGACTTATAAGTTCAACAAAAATAGATCGTTAAAGACCAGAAGAAAACTGGAACGATGTCTAAGCTGTATAATTTTATAAACGCCGTAAAAGAGCTGGAAGAAGAATCTAAACCCGAAGAAGAAACTGTTAAGAAAACTCCAGAAGAAATATTCAAGAAAGTTCTAATCAGTACGATTGTATCATGGGCACAAGAGGCCCAGATCGAAACTGCTAAATTGGTACAAGAAATGTTCAGGTTAGATTCTTTATATTCTTTGTTTAACGTCATCAATTCTAATTGTCGTATTTCGATTCAGTTTACTTGTACGTCAGTACGATTCGGTCGGTGAATTAATACGAGCACTGCAAAAGACATACGTCATCAATTCCAAAACTAAGGCCGATGTTGCTGAAATGTGGGTAGGATTAAGTCAGATCAGGACATTATTGCCGGTGCAAATGTCACACGAGGAAGGAGAACTAATGAGGGAACGTTTATGGTAGGTGTTACAAAATAAAATTTCATATTTCTATTGAAAAAGTATACTATTCGTGTTAAAAATAACGCTGCTATAATTGCTATAGTAGTGCTATGACAAGCACTGTAAAGCCACATGCATCGAAGCAAATATTAATTCCCCCGATTTAAATACTTCTGTTTAATAACTCATCAAGTTTGTTAGGGAACATGCAAACTGCAAGGTTTGGACACTTTGCGGTGACGCTAAACGGCAAAGCAAGCATAATGTAGTTCAAAAAGAAATTTGTAATTTAAAATCAAGTCATATGTAATTTTATTTTAAGAATTCAGAGAGTTCATTTTTAATTTATAGTATCAAGCTGATACTATTAAATTCTCAACAAATCTACAAATATCTCTGATCTCCTGTAAATTCCATTTATAACATTAAAATACATATTATAAAGGATCCAAATTTGGAATTATTATAAAAAGGGCAGGATTATTTCTCTTTTCATTTTAGGAAACTGGTAAATAACCATACATTCTTCCAACATCCTGATTTAATACGAGTTCTGAGAATTCACGAAAACGTAATGGCAGTAATGATTAACACCTTAGGCCGCAGGTCTCAAGCCCAATCAGACGCAAGCGCTCAAGCACAACAAGGTGAAGGAGAAATAGTTTCAAAAGAAAAGGTATTTTTTCACTTTTGAATTTATAAAAATTTTGAACACATCGTATTTTCAGGATACATCTCATGAGATGGTGGTAGCTTGTTGTCGTTTTCTTTGCTACTTTTGTCGCACTGGTAGGCAAAATCAAAAAGCTATGTTTGAACACTTCGACTTCCTTCTAGACAACAGTAATATTTTGCTATCCAGACCGAGTCTGCGCGGTTCCACCCCTTTGGATGTGGCTTATTCGTCACTTATGGAGAACACTGAATTAGCTTTAGCTTTGAGGTATTACGTCACTGCATTTATTGCTGCAATATAACACGATAAAATTTTGATTTGTAGGGAGCATTACTTAGAAAAGATTGCTATCTATTTATCCCGGTGTGGTTTGCAATCTAATTCTGAACTAATTGAAAAAGGCTACCCAGATTTGGGATGGGATCCAGTTGAAGGTGAAAGATATTTAGATTTCCTACGCTTCTGCGTTTGGGTATGACATTTGGTGTTATGTCATATTACAATGCAATTGAAACCTTCTTCACAGGTTAACGGAGAAAGTGTTGAAGAAAATGCTAACTTAGTAATCCGATTACTTATCCGCAGACCAGAGTGTCTTGGTCCAGCATTAAGGGGTGAAGGTGAAGGTTTGCTTCGAGCCATTATTGAGGCAAACATGGTAAATCGATTTGATAACCTGTCTTGCAACACATTTATAATTTCTTTGTTCTTTGTAGATGTCTGAAAGAATTGCTGATAGACGCAAATTGATGGATGAAGCTGAAGGTACCGTAAATGTATCGCAGTTCTCGCATCCCTTACCAGAAGGTGAAGAAGATGAAGACTACATCGATACAGGTGCAGCAATTCTCAACTTTTACTGCACGTTGGTAGATCTGCTTGGACGTTGTGCTCCAGATGCTGCAGTTATAGCACTGGTACAAATCTCCTCAAATACTAACAATAAAAATAAAACTACCAAATTTGTTTCTTTAATTTTTGATAGGGTAAGAACGAATCTCTTAGAGCAAGAGCTATTTTAAGATCATTGGTACCACTTGAGGACCTACGAGGGGTATTGAGTCTCAGATTTACTTTACAAAATCCAGCAGCTGGTGAAGAACGTCCGAAATCAGACATGCCTTCAGGTCTTATTCCAGGACATAAGCAGTCTGTGGTACTTTTCTTGGAAAGAGTGTATGGTATTGAAACGCAGGAGTTGTTCTATAGATTGCTGGAAGAAGCTTTCTTACCAGATCTTAGAGCTGCTACAATGCTGGATAGAGTAAGTTTTAACCATAATTTTGCCACTAGAAACATCGCTAGGCATTTGTCTTTGATTTTAGAATGATGGAAGTGAGTCCGATATGGCACTCAGCATGAATAGATACATTGGCAATTCCATTTTACCGCTCCTAATCAAGCATAGCAAATTCTATAGCGAAGCCGAGAATTATGCTTCATTACTTGACGCTACCTTACATACGGTTTATAGACTCTCCAAGAATCGAATGTTAACCAAAGGACAAAGAGAAGCAGTTTCAGATTTCTTAGTTGCCTTAACAAGTCAAATGCAACCAGCTATGTTACTGAAATTGCTCAGGAAGTTAACAATCGATGTTTCAAACCTTTCCGAATACACAACGGTAGCTTTGAGACTCCTAACCTTGCACTATGAGCGTTGCGCTAAGTACTACGGATCTACAACAGGTCAAGGGTTGTATGGTGCTTCATCTGATGAGGAAAAACGTTTGACTATGATGTTATTCTCAAATATTTTTGATTCTTTGAGCAAAATGGATTACGATCCAGAATTATTCGGGAAGGCTCTACCATGTTTGACAGCTATTGGATGTGCCTTACCACCTGATTATTCCCTCTCAAAGAATTATGACGATGAATGGTATACAAGTAAAACTACATCTACAGGTGACTTTCTATACTTTAAAATGAAATGAATTTCTTTAAAATGAAATCTGTTTCAGGACCTGATGGACCTTATAATCCTCAACCAATCAATACTTCATCCGTGCAGCTTAACAACGATCTAAATTCGATAGTGCACAAGTTTTCTGAGCACTACCATGATGCTTGGGCACAAAGAAAATTTGAAAACGGTTGGCAATATGGTGAAACATGGTCTGATGTCAACAAGACTCATGCTCGTTTGAAACCATACTCAATGTTGAATGATTATGTAAGAATATAACTCATTAAATATGCGCTAGTAGACTAAATGCATTTAGATATTCTTTGTTCAAAAAGCAACAACCATTTTTTGCGTAAGCGTTGAATGTTGGCCCTCTTATTGCGGAACATTGCTCACTTTATCCCAGCCTTAAATTAAAAGATGTTGGAGGTGTCAGATTCAAATTTCTGTGTAGTACACTACGCTTTATTAAAAAGCCACAGCAAAACTAAACTTACAAGACACTCTATTACCTCTTTGCGATATACTACTACTACTTAAAAATAAATTATAAGAATAGCCTTTTTTCTACAAAATCAATTGATGTATTTTTTCTTTCAAGTGTATTTTTCTATATATGCAACAATATTTATAAATTATAGGAAAAGGAACGCTATAAAGAACCAGTCCGCGAATCCTTGAAAGCTTTACTAGCTTTAGGTTGGTCAGTTGAACATATTGAAGTGGATGTACCTACAAATAATTCCATAAGAAGACAATCAAAAGCTGGTGATGCAAATTCACCGTACAGTTACAATCCTCATCCAGTTGACATGACCAATCTAACGCTGTCTAGAGAAATGCAAAATATGGCCGAGCGATTAGCCGACAACGCACATGATATCTGGGCTAAAAAGAAGAAAGAGGAACTTAACACCTGTGGTGGAGGCATTCATCCGCAACTGGTACCTTACGACCTATTAACAGATAAGGAAAAACGCAAAGATAGAGAAAGATCTCAAGAATTTTTGAAATATTTACAATACCAAGGTTATAAACTGCATAGGTAAGCGTTTATGTCACAGTCTTTATAACTTAATTATACTTTCACTTTTTTTTTCAGGCCACAGCGTGTAGGACAGACAGATTCAGAACAAACAGCGACAGGACCAGCAGTTGAATTGCGATTCTCTTATAGTTTACTGGAAAAATTAATTCAATATTTGGATCGTGCCACTGTTAACATGAAATTATTGAAACCATCTCAAACATTTAGCAGGCGAAGCTCATATAAGACCTCCTCAAGAGATATTAAATTTTTCTCCAAGGTCGTGCTACCTTTAATGGAAAAATATTTCTCAACCCATCGTAATTACTTCATAGCTGTAGCTACAGCTACTAACAATGTCGGTGCAGCTAGCCTTAAGGAGAAGGAAATGGTTGCAGCATTATTTTGTAAACTAGCAAGCTTACTAAGGTCTAAGCTTACGGCATTTGGAGCTGATGTTCGTATAACCGTAAGATGCTTGCAAGTTTTGGTCAAAGGTATCGACGCGAAATCTCTAGTCAAGAATTGTCCAGAGTTCATAAGAACTTCAATGCTGACGTTCTTCAATAATACAGCAGATGATTTAGCACATACTATTATGAATTTGCAAGATGTAAGTAACAATTTTTACATAACTTATTTTTTTTTTTAATTCCATATCTGTCACCTAGGGAAAATACAGCCATTTACGTGGAACACATTTAAAAACATCGTCATCTTTGTTCTATATACATACAGTTGTTTTACCCGTGTTGACAGCTATGTTCGATCACTTAGCAAATTGTGAATACGGAAGTGATTTGCTTTGTAAGTATTTCTTGGGAAAATGTGTACATTTGCATGTTACATTGTATCTGTTTTTAGTGGATGAAATTCAAGTAGCATCATATAAAATCTTGCAGTATCTTTTCACGTTAGGAACGGACCAAACTTTAACGCATGACCGAAAGTACCTTAAAACTGAAATTGAAAGAAATAAGCCAGCGTTAGGCTCGTGTTTAGGGGCATTTAGTTCATGCTTCCCGGTAGCTTATCTTGAACCCCATTTAAATAAGCATAATCAGTTCTCTCTTCTAAACCGTATCGCAGATCATTCTCTAGAAGCCCAAGGTTAGTTTTGTTACAACTTACATGTTTTTTATCGTTTTTTTAATTGGTTTTTTATGCAGATATAATAGCAAGAATGGAAAGCTCCATGCCTACTCTAGAAACTATTCTAACCGAAGTGGACCAATTCGTTGATAGCGATAAAACATACACAGATGCTATGCATATTATCGATGTTATTATGCCAATGTTATGCTCATATCTACCATTTTGGTGGTCGCAAGGACCAGACAATGTTAGTCCAACGGGAGGGTAAGTTTTTGCAATTGTATCAGTTCGTCTTTCAATACAAATATCTAATTACTCCTCAACAGAGAATTTGCACGTTTTTTAACGTCATGATTATTATCATGACGTTTCTTATTAGAAACTACATAAAAAATTAAGGATTTTAACGTATGATAAACTGATATTAACTTTTTAGTTCTATCACAACGATTGAAAAACAAATCTGTCATTTTTAACGCGTGCATTTTTGGTCCTGTTTATGACGTCACCCGGTCGAATTAATCAGCCACTTCATTTGACACTGCTAGAGGTGTATTCGTATTACAATTTTTGACATTAAAAACTAATTAAATAATATTCATGTTATTGTCCAACGACAAAACCTCTGTTAGGACAAACTAAAAAACATACATATAGATGGGTACAAAATGAAATAAATACATTATAGAAGAAAAAGAAAAACAAGAAACTAAGCTAGTCTATCAACGACATAAAAAAGATATATCATCATATAATAAATCTGCGTTGCGGCAGATGGTATCTTTTGTAATAAATTGGTAAAAGTAGAAGAGAAGCGAGAGGATAAACGAGATATGAGGAAATCGATAGAGGAAAGGAAATTAGGAGAGTTGCAACTGAGTAATTTTCCAAACGAATCTTGCTCCGGAAATATCTCTACCGCTTATCGTGACTTCCCAACGGCGACTTATAATCTACACCCCTAACAGAATATAGGTGATTCATTTTAAAGGACAGATACTTGAAGAAGCGGCGCTGCACCTTCTCAATGGTCAATTAGAGGTAGATGTAATGTGGTGACCAAACCATAAATGCATATTTTTACTTAAAACAAAGTCAAAATATAGTGTTTTCAGAAGGAACATATTATTGAAGAATTTTCAGGATCGTAGAATAAATATAATAAACAATAACAAGGTCCTGAAGAAGTTTTTTTTTTTATGTGCAATATATAACGTTTTATATATTTGACTCCCAAACAATAATTTAATATTCACCTGACAATTCAACGCAGAATAAAATAGTACATGTGACCGTGCCCTAAAAAGGATACCAGGGTAAAAAACCTATTTTTGATAAAAACATTTAAAGATTTCCTATCGTTTGCAGCTACGTTATGTTAGTTATTGGCTATGCAACACTGTTTCCAGAATTGCGTAGCGAGTCGATACTTACATTCGATGCTACTATGATCACGTAACGCAAAATTATTCTGGCCCTTTGCTCTGTGGCGCGTATCAAAATACCAGAATGAGAATTATGAGGCGTTGTAGAGGATATACGAATAATAATAGCGGCCTGGGACAAACAACAGGTGCAGGAGCATGAAAAAGACTTTCAGAAACAATTTCTCTATACTGGGTACTCTTTTTTAGAGCACGTTTACATATTCGTGATGGTAATATATGGTATTGTTATAGTTATAGTAATTATATATAGTTATTAAAAATCGTAATGGTGAAATCGTTATTATTTAATTCTGAAGTAGTATTCAAAAGGAAAAAGCTAAATAATATCATTTTATATCTGAATCATATTTGTAAAAGAAACATACCAATAACAAGCGAAATTAAGTAACCGGCTCTAATAATTGCCACCAAAAGAAAGCGGCCTGATGGCGACGGGATGACGTCGCACTAATCATCGGTGCATTTAAAAACGTTAAAATTAATAATGATCAAATTTGAATTTTGAAGGATTTTAATATTTTTTCTCTCTCTCTCAAAATAGTCAAACTTGAATGAACACTTCTTGAAAATATTATTCCTAAATAGCCATTACATAAAACTTCTATAGCAAAACAAATTTATCTTGATTTAAGTGCTCATGTAACCATGGTAACTGCAGAACATATGAACCAATTGCTTAGAAACGTACTTAAATTGATCAAGAAAAACATTGGCAATGAAAATGCCCCTTGGATGACACGAATTGCAGCTTACACCCAGCAAGTTATCATAAACAGCAGTGAAGAACTTCTTAAGGACCCCTTCTTACCTTTAGCAGAAAGAGTCAAAAAGCGTACTGAAAATATGTTCCACAAGGAAGAGAGTTTACGTGGTTTCATCAAGAGCTCAACAGATGATACATCGCAGGTATGTACTATTCCTTAGTTAAACTGTAATTTTTATTCTATATTAAATAATTAATGCAGATTGAGACGCAAATACAAGAAGACTGGCACTTATTAGTTCGAGATATTTACTCATTCTATCCATTGTTGATAAAATATGTGGATCTCCAAAGAAACCATTGGTTACGTCATAATATCGCAGAAGCTGAAGATTTGTACAATCACGTTGCGGATATATTTAACATATGGTCAAAATCTCAGTATTTCTTACGAGAGGAGCAAAACTTTATCTCCGTCAACGAAATAGACAATATGGTTCTTATTATGCCTACCGCAACTAGAAGAACGGTCGTCCCAGATGGCACTCAACCGACAGGTGGTAAAGCTAAGGTAAATCTTATACTACAAAACAGATTCTTCTGGATTGATCGACAAATTAATCGTGCTTAAAATAAATGCAGAAAAAGAAGAAACATCGTGATAAGAAACGTGATAAAGATAAAGAAATACAAGCGTCATTAATGGTGGCTTGCTTGAAAAGATTACTTCCTGTTGGTCTTAATTTGTTCGCTGGTAGAGAGCAAGAATTAGTTCAGCATTGTAAAGATCGCTTCCTTAAAGTGAGTATCCTATTTAAAACTCCGATCTGGTTGGTTAAACTTGATTTTATATTTATAGAAAATGCCGGAGTATGAAATTATAGATTTTGCGAAAATACAACTTACTTTACCGGATAAAATTGATCCAGCTGATGAAATGTCTTGGCAACACTATTTATATAGTCAATTAGGCAGTAAGAAAACCACCACGGTTAATACAACGGATCCAAATAGTAAAAACCAATTAGAAGAGACAGTTGAGAGAATTGTTGCTATGAGCAAAGTACTTTATGGCCTACATATGGTGCGTTTATTTTAGTAATACGTGCAATATAACTTATTTGGTAGTGATTTTAGTTGGTATTGTAACTTTCAAGATTGTACTCTGCAAAAGAAAGCGAAATTATTTAAGTTAGTACTCATAGTATTTAGGTTAAAAAATTACAAAAATATATTCAGTGCTAAGAAAAAATGTTGTAAGTAAAGTAATAGATTTGATAAGGTCCTTTTATAAACTACCGACGAACTTTTATAGATGGTAAGAAATTATAAAGTGAAAAATTTTTCAGCAATTTTCTTCGTACTTCAATGTTAAAAGTTTTTTTTCTATCTTTAGAATGGACAGTTATTGTGGTTTTAAGAATTGCTTGCATTAGGATATAGTACACACGCTGATCCAAATTAACGGGTCGCTTTTGTTATTATTGGTCCTACGAAATTAGTTAAATTGTCAAATTAGTATTTTTGTTGGTGGTTAATATGCAATTAATAGAAAAACAATACGTTTTTTCTTATTAAAATGTACTATTTTTTAAATGCATATTTTCCAAAATGCAGCAATTAGAAAGTTACAGTGGTTTCTAGCTTCTGTCAGATACACATTAACCTAATATGTACTATTGTGTTAAAAATTACATGATGAAATTGATGTCCTTAGCGCTATGTGGAGTGATGTTCGCCCAAGTGCGGGCCGACAACCTACGCTAGAGCGATCTTTTTCCGACTCATTTTTAATTCTACAACGGCTTATATAGCCCTTGGTTCCACTGTGCTTATCCTTAGTGTTTTATTAGGTAAATTTATCTCCAGCCGACGATAATATCTTTATAAACTATTCGTAAAATAAATATTATTTCGACAAAGTCGCCAGGTCCGATAGCAAATATCTACACTGTACGGTTGCCGATACTCGCTAACGTTAAGCCGTTAAACGATATTACATACATATTACATGCTGCATACGGTATTTGTTAAAGCAAAGAAGCAAAGATATTATTTGATGAAGAATTCCATCATCTGCAATAAACATATACAGAGAGTTCTATTACGTAAATATTATTTGACATATTTGATGGATAAATACTAACCCTGTATAATATTTGCATCAAAAATGTTTGCACCTACGGAAATAGATTAAATTAATTGTTGAATTCAGTTATTCTACAAAAATCACGCGAAAAGGTGTGCCGATATTTTCTGCTCGTTTCCTCGAAATTAATAAGTACAATGCAAATGTAGAAATTTGGAACCTGGTTAGTTGCTGATGTACAGCTAACGTAAGCTGAACCAGTAACATCCTGCATAATAAGATGTAACTCTATGCTATATATCTAAGTATGGTTAATAATTAAACGCGATAGAAATTTATACAATGCATCTTTAAGGATGTAAACTGCTTGTTTTAAATGTAAAAAAAAAAAATGTAAACTTTAGACTAGAAACATTTCTACATAAGAAATTAAACTATCTTTCCAAATGAAAAATATATAGCGTGTCCCGTTTGTAATTTTCGTTAAATTCGTTATATTCAATTGTTTTTTTCTACTAGTTGCGTATCAGCCAGCAGCAAAAGCACTACTAATTTGCTGATTTAATCGATTCCGTAGGACTAATAATAACAAAGATAGTGATCCGTCGACATATTGAAAAAAATCTTGAAATGTGCAATACCATTGTATATAATCTGTTTGTATACAACAGAACATTCTATTTCTTTGCATTATTCATGTTTTAAGTACAAGTCGAACAAAACCCCTCCCTGAAAACTATTTTAGACAACATTGATTTTGATAATTTTTATGTTTCCTTCGTTACGTTCTATTCATTTTACATTGCACAACAGATCGATCACCCCCAACAACAACAGAAAGGTGTATATCGAAGTGTGGTATCCACACAACGTAAACGCGCCGTATTGTCTTGCTTCCGGCAAGCTTCCTTGCACAGTTTGCCCAGGTTCGTTTATTTTGCTTTTTTCTTCCTGGCTGCATGAATTTCGTGTTTACTTGTTTCTTGGTAGGTGTTTATTAACGGAATTTGGATTTCATTAACTGTTTGTTCGCGTGTGTTTGCTATACTAACAGGCTTCCAAACCTAAGTCGAATAGAGACGGTTGGAAACGCATATTGGGCGCTGCAAGAAAAAGAGCTGCTTTGGCTTGCTTGAGATGTCAGCCACTATACAAACTAAGCAGGTATTGATTTTTAAATAGATATTTTTTCAAAAAGAGAGGAATCTAGATAATCATTTATTGTAGCAGCTGTAGCAATGTCCGTAGTATTACTAAGTTGTTTTATAATAAAAAAATATTGGAATTTGTTATGTATATAAAACGTTCTTCATTTACGTATTTTAATTTTAGACATCGAGCTATTAACATCTTCATACGTTCATACTATGAACTTTGGTTGCAAGATGAAAATGTGGGACAAGAAATGCTTATCGAGGACTTAACGCAAAGTTTCGAAGATTCGGAAAAGAAGAAAGTAGACGTCGTTGTTGAAGAGGGTAAGACGGATCCTTTAACGCAATTGGTGACTACTTTCTGCCGTGGTGCAATGACGGAACGTTCAGGTGCTCTGCAGGTTAGTTATTTTTTTTATATGAAGTTTCTATTATTTTGGTCATATTCAGTGTCCACGAAAGAAATTAAATCCAAGCACTGTTAACCAGGTTTTCTTCTGAGTTATACAAACCTCGCTCTAAGATATTTTATTTATAAAAATTATAATCATACAAATGAAAATTTCGTTACTATTCCAGGAAGACCCTCTTTACATGAGTTACGCAGAAATTATTGCCCGATCATGTGGCGAAGAGGAAGAAGAGGGCGATGAAGAAGAAGGAGGAGAAGGCGAAGAAGGCGCAGCTTCCATCCACGTAAGTCATATCACAGTACATTTTTCAATTCCCGAATAAACTAATTTATACTGCGGTGCATGTTCAAAGTAGTACTATATTACTAATATATTATACAGCTTAAAAATCGCTATTTTCTTTTTCACTGCTAGAGGACAATGCATAAACTTATGGTAAGGTTATTCATTTTTTACTATTCGTTACACTTTCTACGAATTTTCATTTAGATGCCGCATGATTTTCGATTTATTTCTCTAGGAACAAGAAATGGAAAAACAAAAACTTCTCTTCAGTCAAGCAAGACTTGCCAATAGAGGAGTAGCTGAGATGGTGCTACTTCATATTTCTGCATGCAAAGGTGTTCCATCCGAAATGGTAATGAAAACGTTACAACTAGGTATTTCAGTTCTCCGCGGTGGTAATAGCAACATACAAATGGGCATGCTAAATCATCTGAAAGAGAAGAAGGACGTAGGATTCTTCACCAGTATTGCTGGCTTGATGAACAGTTGCAGCGTGCTCGATTTAGACGCTTTTGAGAGAAATACCAAAGCTGAAGGCTTGGGTGTTGGTTCAGAAGGTAAATTTATAATTGAATATCTTCTTTCGGAGGTGTATTTATTTATTTTTATGCCCTTTTAGGTGCTGCTGGTGAAAAGAATATGCATGATGCTGAGTTTACTTGTGCCTTATTCAGGTTCATTCAATTAACATGTGAGGGTCACAATTTAGGTATATTTCCTTACAATTCCACCTGCTTCAATAATTAAATTATTAAATTGCATTCCAGAGTGGCAAAATTATCTTCGTACTCAAGCAGGTAACACAACCACCGTAAACGTAGTCATCTGTACGGTAGATTACTTGCTTCGACTACAAGAATCCATTATGGATTTCTACTGGCATTACTCGAGTAAAGAACTTATTGATCCAGCTGGTAAGGCGAATTTCTTCAAAGCCATAGGAGTTGCTAGTCAAGTCTTCAATACGCTAACTGAAGTAATCCAAGGTCCATGTACTCTGAATCAACAAGCCTTGGCCCATTCGAGGTTATGGGATGCCGTTGGTGGTTTTCTCTTCTTATTTTCACATATGCAGGAAAAATTGTCGAAAAATTCTAGTCAAGTAGATCTCTTGAAGGAACTTTTAAATCTGCAGAAAGATATGATTACCATGATGTTATCTATGCTTGAAGGTAATGTCGTTAATGGTACCATCGGTAAGCAGATGGTTGACACCTTAGTAGAGAGCGCGTCTAATGTTGAATTGATCTTGAAGTACTTTGACATGTTCCTTAAGCTGAAAGATTTAACATCCTCTGCTAGCTTCCAAGAAATCGATGTTAACAGTGATGGCTGGGTTAATCCTAAAGACTTCAAAGAGAAAATGGAACAACAAAAGAGTTACACACCGTAAGTTTTCTTTAATTCACTCTTATTAAGTCATAATTGAATACTAATCATTAAAATTATATTTCAGGGAAGAAATCGAATTCTTATTGACGTGTTGTGAAGTTAATCACGATGGAAAAGTTGATTACGTAGGTTTTATTGACAGATTTCATGAACCTGCTAAGGAAATCGGTTTTAATTTAGCCGTGTTGCTAACCAACTTATCAGAGCACATGCCTAATGAACCAAGGTCTGTAAGAATAAACCCAAATAAACGCATGTATAGCTACTTGACACTATTATTGTAGACTATCAAGATTCCTGGAAACAGCTGGTTCGGTTTTGAATTATTTCGAACCGTTTTTGGGTCGTATTGAAATTATGGGCGGTAACAAACGTATAGAACGAGTATATTTCGAAATTAAAGAATCCAACATAGAGCAGTGGGAGAAACCGCAAATTAAAGAGTCTAAACGTGCCTTCTTCTACTCAATCGTAACTGAAGGCGGTGACAAAGAGAAACTAGAAGCGTTTATTAATTTCTGCGAAGATGCTATTTTTGAAATGCAACACGCAAGCGCTTTGATGGCCGTTGAAGATTCTTCAGGACCTGGTCAAACAAGGGCAGCTAGTTATAACTACTTACAAGACGACGAAGAAGAAAGGTGCGCTTATTTCAGTCCGACTGGATAAATAAAATAAAAATAATACTGTTTATTCACTTTAGGGCAGCCAAAGATCCTATTAGGAAAGGTATTCAAGCTATTAAAGATGGCGTTTCATTTGCTTTATCAGCTATGAGCCCTTCTAACATCAGACATAAAATAATCGAAATGCAACAAATGACTCCATTAGAAATTATAAAAAGTTTCTTTAAAACGTTATTCTACGTATTTTATTATTCAGGTTATGGGGTATCTGCGGTGCTTGGGTAAGTACAGGTATCATTTTGTTAACTACTCTTAACAAAACATTCTTTTTCAGTTATTTCTTAGGAATACTTCTTAACTTGATGCGTGGACCACAAATTGAAGAACCCGTTGTTGCTCAGAAAGAAGAAAAGATTCATATGCGCATGCTACCGGCTTTACCGGCAACGCCCGATGAACCGAATACGCAGATACAGGCGTTTGGCCTTGACATAACAAAGGAAGAAGGACAGTAAGTACTTCTTGTTTTGTAACAATGCAAAACTAAAAAAATGCCTTGTAAGACTGAAGGTGGCACCGCATGAATCTCCAACGAGTAGTCAGCAATCATCAGCTGAGGGAGAAGGAGAAAGTACCCCAGAAGAACCTACAGATGGCCATCCGGAAACAGCAACACCCGAACAACCAATGTCACTATCTGATCTATTGGGGTATTTATTAGGGCAGGTTAGTGCCACAGTTTTAATTTATTGAATACTTTTAGTGGCGAAGCAGCTAAAAGAGCAGCGCAAGAGAAAGCTGAAGCCCAAGCCGCACAACAGGCTGCCATGCAAGCCATAGAAAGTGAAAGCAAACAAAGTGTACAAGCAGAAGTCTCGGCAATATCTCAAATTAACTTTGGGGCATATGGACAAAGAGCTGTTTCTTTCTTAGCTAGGAATTTCTACAATTTGAAATACGTTGCGTTGGTTTTGGCGTTCTGTATAAACTTTATGTTATTGTTTTACAAGGTAAGAATAATGTAAATTTAAACGTTCATACTTATTTAGCGAAAATAATTCTCTCTTTGCTATTTAATGCAGGTAAATGCACTAAAAAGTACAACAGTTTAATTTTTATTGGGTGTACGTCTTTATTAATCCTTTATTCGTTTATTCGTCGAGAGTAGTGAGCTACTTCATGCAATACCAAAATATTCTTTAATGTTAATTTTGCTCGTGAATTTTTGCTAAATCTACTGTCGTTTCATTTTCTTTTTTTATGCTGTTGTTCAGATTTTTACTATCTAACTCAGCTGGGTTAGTAAAAATATTGTTACTACCTCGATCGCGAACTCATTTATGTGTTCTCGGCTTCAAGCTGTGCAATGGTGCAGGCCTTACGTTTAGTTCCAAAATGCACCGGAGTTGATTGCAAATTAAATGGAAAGAAATGACTACTTGTTTTTATAATGCTTATTAAAAAATTAACCCAGACTCTTTTTACAATTTGATAGCTAGTAGCTTTCTAAGGTCCTGTAGTTCTTGAGTGATGAGTAGTCATGTACCAAAAATAAAATAATTGATTTAAAAGAATAAGCTTTATTACGAAAGAAGAAAAAAATACGAATAATGGCACAATGAATAGCAACAAATATTAAATATGCAAAAATATGTTTTTTCTGAGAGCGCGGTTGCCGAAAATAAGTAAAATTAAATACTAGTTTTATACATAACAAAAGAATGTGTAGTTTAAATGACTCAATGCAACAGGTTTGAAATAATATGAAAATGAAAATAAGCAAAGGAATATATATGCGATGATGGGTGCGGTCGCGGTCCGCTGGTGGGAAATTAACAGCGTCTTCTTTTTCTCCTGGTGGCAGTGAAGCTCCTGGCTCACGGTTCTCTTGATGTTGGTAATCAGCACGACTTTCTGCACTTAAATAACCCACTTAAACCGCTACTTACCGTTGCACCTGATAACTTTCAGTCAATGCCTATGATAATGTATTTACATTCAAAAAAGTCCGACGCGGGTTCACTAAACTTAGCTCTGGTTAACCCCTGTTACCTCATTCACATTTCTTTAATTTCTCTTATCTTACGTATATGTACACACCATATATTTTCTAGGTGTCAACTTTGGGAGAAGCTGAAGGAAGTGGATCTAAAGAGCTTATTTCAGACGTCATTGGCGAAAGTGGATCAGGTGATGGTAGTGGGTCAGGTGGAGGTTCGGATGAAGAAGATGAACCTCCAGAGCTGGTTATGGTTGACGAGGACTTCTATTATATGGCGCACGTAATGCGACTGGCAGCGTTACTCCATTCAATAGCATCACTAGCAATGTTAATAGCGTATTACCACCTAAAAGTACCGTTAGCGATTTTCAAGCGTGAAAAGGAAATTGCCAGAAGGTTAGAATTCGAGGGTCTTTACATCGCCGAACAACCTGAAGATGACGACTTCAAATCGCATTGGGATAAGCTTGTGATATCAGCGAAGTCGTTTCCAGTCAATTATTGGGATAAATTCGTCAAGAAAAAGGTCCGTCAGAAATACAGCGAGACTTACGATTTCGATTCCATCAGCAATCTTCTTGGTATGGAGAAGACATCGTTCGCTCAACAGGAAAATGAAGAAGGAAATAAAAGTTTAATCGCGTTTATATTCAATATCGATTGGAGGTATCAGATTTGGAAGGCCGGAGTTACGATAACCGATAACTCTTTTCTATATTCACTTTGGTACTTCACGTTTTCGATTTTGGGCAACTTTAACAATTTCTTTTTCGCTGCACATCTTTTGGATGTTGCCGTTGGTTTTAAAACTTTACGCACGATCTTGCAATCTGTAACCCACAACGGAAAGCAACTGGTTCTTACTGTGATGTTATTGACAATTGTCGTTTATATTTATACGGTTATAGCTTTCAATTTCTTCAGAAAATTCTACGTACAAGAAGAAGATGAGGAAGTAGATAAGAAATGTCATGATATGTTAACCGTAAGCTAACCCCCCGTTTGACTATGTAAAGTCTAAATATCTTTTTTTTTTTTTCAAATTTAGTGCTTCGTATTCCACTTGTACAAAGGTGTAAGGGCAGGTGGAGGTATAGGCGACGAAATCGAACCACCAGACGGCGATGATTACGAAGTTTACCGTATTATGTTCGATATCACCTTCTTCTTCTTTGTCATCGTCATCCTACTGGCTATTATTCAAGGTAAGTTTGATTCGTCTTCGCATTTTACGTATTTAATGACATTTTTGACTCTTGCAGGTTTGATCATCGATGCTTTTGGTGAGCTTCGTGATCAACTTGAAAGCGTTAAAGAAGATATGGAATCTAATTGCTTTATATGCGGCTTAGGTAAAGAGTATTTAGACAAAGTTCCGCATGGGTTCGATACGCACGTGCAACAAGAACATAATCTGGCAAATTATATGTAAGTGCTATTCTTCTCTTGCTGAAGTTATTCTAATAGACAAACAAAAATCTAATTTAAAGAAAATACGAGGTAATGTTACTTAGCTATAAAAGCAATATGCTATCGCGATAATTTTCTTATGTCAAGCTTCTGTGACATTTTACAGTGTGATCTCTGGTCCGAATCGGTTAACATTTGTCATTTATATACTGGTTTAAAGAAGCGAAAATGAACGATTTGAATCTTGAACGAAGAAGCGTCATGAAATTTCTTTCGAAAGAAGGCAATAGCTCGAAGAATATCCATGAGAGAATGACGGCAGCGTATGGAGAAAAGCCGGTCCATTTCCAAGTCAAATATTGATGTACGCAGTTCAAGTGGGGCAGGGAATCCACTCATGATGACCCAAAGTCTGCAGCACGATTTGAAGCATCATTAACACAAAGTTGAAGACCTCTTCAGAGAGTCTGGCCGCCGAGTAAAAGTTTCAATTATTTCTCACACAGAATATCAGAAACGAGTGCTTTTTAAATTCTACACGAGTATTTGGGAATGAGTAAAGTGCCGGTATGGTAGATTCCCAGGTTGTTCAATACCAAACAAAAGCCCTGTAGACGACAAATTTGCGAGGAGAATTTGACTACGTTGTCCTTTTGCTATGGAATTATAACCGAGGATGAAGCCTGCGTACACCACTGGGACCTTCCCACAAAACAAGGGTTCATGCAATGGATTCACAAGGGCTCTCCGTCACTCAAGAAGGTGAAGACGAAATTTCCCACAGTGAAAGTAATGGCTACAATTTTCTAGGACGCAGACAGGTTTCTCTTAATTGAGTGCATATTATGCCAAAAGGGACTACAATAACGGGAAGTGTCTACAAAGGGACGAAAATTGCCCCTGTCAATGAATGCGGCTTTAAAGAATTACAACATTCGCCTTATCCCATCTTCGCCCTCTACTATTATATTTTTCGAAAATTTAAAAAACGCTGCTCATATTCAAGCTTTAGTTATACGCTACAATTATGCTAAAAGCTAATTTCTTCAAGACTTAGGACACCCTTCATGAATTTCTTATTGCATTTCTTACAGGTTCTTCCTTATGCACTTGATCAACAAACCTGACACTGAATATACAGGCCAAGAAACTTACGTGTGGAATATGTACCAACAAAGATGTTGGGACTTCTTCCCAGTGGGTGACTGCTTCCGTAAGCAATATGAAGAGGAAGGAAAAAGTGATAGTTAACTAGATATTTCTGAATTACGATTGATTTAAGAATCAAAAAAAAAACGTTTGAAACCATTTTTTAGGGTAATTATGAAGCTCAAATATATTTTGTTTGTATGCGAGAATACTTGCTTCAAGCTAAGAATCCAAAGTTATAATACAGAATATACATAACTGACACACAGCTAAAGATCTGCTTGAAGTAAGTATATCGCGTTTTTGCATGTTATTTCTAATCTAAGTACGTAAATCAAACAAAAGAAATATTACAATTAAGAATATGCTTCCAAAAGATCAAAAAATAATTTCTGAGAGTTTGCCAGTACAAATGACAAGCTCCGTCTGTTTGCCTTATATAATACCACTGTATATAGATTGACTTTTTTCCCTTATGTGAGAGGAAAGCGGAATATATGGTATAATAAATATTTACGAATGAAGTTATTGATTTTATTATTATGGATAGTAGGTAACCGTTGACAGAAGGTTTTCCTTGAGGTAGTTATATAACAATGTACGCATTTTTAACATTTTAAATAGATTTACAGATAAACGGACTAGAGTTACTACTATGTCATTGAGATTTTTCTTAAGTCTAATAATACTGATATAGGCCGATGTCAACTTCACCAATCAGAGGAAAGTTATTAACATGGAATAAGTTTATATTATCTGTGCTTTTAAAATCATCCGTAATCTATTCAACAACATATTTTTGATGTTCTTGTAACATCTTCCCTCAATCTTTTGATACCTATGTCAGCTTACGTAAATTTATAAACTTTGATGTGATAATACTAAATCCCCAACCAAATCGTAGAAAATTATCAA
This sequence comes from Oryctes borbonicus, assembly GCA_902654985.2. Taxonomy (NCBI): domain Eukaryota; kingdom Metazoa; phylum Arthropoda; class Insecta; order Coleoptera; family Scarabaeidae; genus Oryctes; species Oryctes borbonicus. Next base: position 836,514 of record LR736865.1, read on the forward strand.
ATAAATGCCTGGAACTAACTCCCGCCATGGCCGATCGCCTACCAGGCAACGGACACGACGATGAGGCCCCGACACTGAGCGATGTAAATAAAATAACATGTCCGCCTAGCGTGTAGACGGAAGATAATTCCTTTCCTCATCAATAGATAAGAATATTAACCAATAATAATATACAGGTAATAATACCTGTATATTATTATTAACCTCGATCAATATTTAGCATTACAGACTGAATAAAAATGAAATGAATTTCTTAATGCAACACTCAATATATTGTTTAAAACTCCCAAGATATATTCAATACAATAGAATTTGCATCACCGCGCTAGCTCGTAAAACAGGAATATTGGCCGTTAAAGAAACAGCGACATTTCACAAAAATTTCAAATTATATCAAAACTAAGATTGGTGAAAGTTGACATGAATTAAAGAGAGGCAACAACGATATACCGAGTGTTCCATTAAAAAAAACCAAACTTGTATCGTACGCGGCGGAAACCGAACTCTATGTGCAGCATTTGTCCCTGAATATATTTTATTTTAAAACCTTTCTCTAAATTGCTCTAGAAGAGAATTATCGTCCACCCACGCACTAGGTGAACACTGTATATGTTATATACCATACATTTATATATATTGCTGTGGACGCACATTTCGTACTTATGCATAAAGAAATCTACACGAATATGTGGATCGAGGAATCGCTTCTAGACGATAAACATTCATTTCCTCCGATGTGTTTTATTTTACCGACTCCGAATAGAAAGTAATTGTATGTCTGGGAAATCACTCGATCCACAATACTCGTTATTCGCTGATTAACAATCATGCTCTGTTTGGGATGTGGCAAATGCCGCACGTGTGGCATCGCCATAATTCTTACCAATACTTCTTATAAACAAAGTTATTATATAGAATAGATGCAATAGCAACACCTCAAATAACGTGTTCGTCATAAGGAGGCAAGTTCATTTACATTAAGATAAAGCTTGTCGGTTAATTAGCGTTTTATTATGTTCTTGTTGTGTTTTGCTTATTATTTCCTATTTACCAATTTAAATGGTGGTTTATATTTACATAGTTTATACAGTGTGAGTCGATCTCTTTAATCTTGGCGTCAGTGCGACGTTGCTACTGCATCTGTTCGCCGATTCTAAAGTAGTATCTATTTGGTAACAAGTTCTGTAATATAAGTATGTTGTTGAACATCTTACGGTAATAGTACAAATTTTCAATATCAAAAAGCTTTTTTCAATATTATCGGAACACTCAAATACACTAATGCTTTACAGAGGATTTTTCTCTTAAGAATATTGTAAATGTACCATAGTTGTTATATTCTTGCTAGATATAGACTTATATATACCGTTTTTTTTTTAGAAATATATGATTTTATCATCAAGTATCATTTATCATTCAATGCTAATTTCTTGGCGATGAAATTCAGTCGTTACTAATAGATCTAACAAAATTTAATAAAGAAAGACAATATTTTACATCTTCCCTTTTATTTATCACTTTTCCACGTTGGCATATTTACTTGTATAAAGTATGCAAATAATAGTATGTAATGAGATGTTATATGATTAAACAAAATTTAACGTCTCAACTTCAATTTTCTAGATTTTGCCAATAATTTTAGTTGGTGGTTAGTAGCGGTGCGTAACGACGTAGAGGGGAGGCAACGGATAACGATTCGATTTCCTCGTGCGTTTTCTTTCCATAGTACAACGTACATGCAAAGAAAATTCACAAGGAAATGAAATCGCTGTCCGCACGTTCCCATTTACGTAGTACACAGCAGTTCCGGCTGTAAAGGACATATTGGCCACTTTCTTAACGTAACGCATGCGGATGTAATATTTACTACCAAGTGAATTGTTTTTTAGATTTTTAGATTTGACTCAGTGACAGTAACTCTAAACTCTATTACATGATTAGAGTCGATGTAACAGAATAAATTTGGATACGGCTTAATTTAGTAATAAAACGTTTACAAGTAATTTTATTTAATAGCGCATTTAAATTTGGAAGACTTAGTTTCGTTTAAGCAGGACAGTTTCATCATCTTGTTGTACATTAAATGAAATGCAACAGGTTCAAGATTTCATGAGACTGTGAGCATTAAAACTTTTTACAAATATTCAAAGATTAAACTCAAACGAGTTTTATTTAAGTATTAATTTGCGCATACGGTATACTCCACGCTACCTGTTAATTACAAGTTTTCGCAATCAGCATCTTAGCCTATTTCTTACAGGCAATAAGCGCGTCCATCCTATTCCGGTTATACCGGATCAACTCTAATGGAATGACATACTTTTTATTGTATTTTTAGATTCCATGGATTTTTATGGAATGATCTATACTGAGGTCCTCTGCCTCTAGAATCAAGTGGTTTCTAATTAATTTGATTTTTATACTTCTTTTTTCTTTTACTCTTTAAAATTACTAAATATACTTGAAGTAATCTTTCGGCAGATTTTGTTACAACTAAACGGTAATTATTATTTTTCCATGGGTAACCGTTATAAAATGACCGAATGCGGATCATTCGGTTTTCGGTTAAAAATGAGGATCGACGCATCCTCGAAACAGCTGTCTCGAAATTATTCAGTTAATCTTGTGCAGTGCGGACTGTGCCAATACTTTTGTATTATTTGCTATACTACCTCACAATCCTTGCTATCATTATTCACTATTTTCGGGTTTACAGAACATTTTTTAGATCTAAATTAAATTAATGTCCAATTAAAATTTAATTAATTAAAACATTTTGAGCTGGTTTAATTCGCCATTAACTAATTAGAATTAACGTGACATTTGAGATAATTACAAGCACAAAAATACGTTAGCGACTATATTTAGATGAATACCTGTTCTATTTTAAATAAATACCTGTTCAATTTATGCAAATTGCTATTTTTTCATCGCGTTTTAATTTTTTTTAATTACACAGTCGATGCGCTTATTGCCTGCCACAAATTTTCAAAACCAGGCTAAGATGCTAACTCTGAAAACTTTCAATGAACGAGTTGCGTGGAAAACCCTGCATGTATACATAGTGTTTGGGAAATTCGCAGACACGGACTATGGGATAACGTTAAGCATCGAATGTTCCTTTTACCATTTCACAATGGGACTAATAATAAGATAATTTAAAAAATGAAAAAATAAAACGTAAACATTTCTAATAAACACATTTGTTCAAATTGCTTTCCGACAGCAGCTAAACATGCTTCAGCGCGCCTAACTATTATTTGAACGGCATTATGTAACATCTAGGTACGCCCAGGTACGATTCGTGCAAAGTGTGGATCTGCCCCGACGGGCGTAAAAATTATATTTTGGAGATTCGGAGGTACTTCATTCCAGAATTCTGGAAGCTGTTGTTAGTTACAACAGTTGTAAAAATGAATTTCGAAATAATCTTGTCAATCGTTCGCTCAGTAAACCACTTCAAATGTTTAAACCAAAACGACGTTGGCGATTACTAGGCTTCATTAAATGTGGATTCTCATAACTCCAGTGATGTTGATTGTGAATATTGAAAATGCCACTTGGGGTAAATAGGCATTCATCTGTCCACAGAGCAGAATCTTGAAATTAACTGTCATTACCTTGCAAATGCTGGATTTTTGTTAAATGGTATGGATGCTATTGATCCCGTCTGAGAGCACGCTGTATGCAAGCTTGAGGACCCGAGAAGGGAATTCTAAAGATATTAGCATTTAGTAAACGGCACCTAGGAAGTTGCGCTGTTTTGGAGTCGTCTGAAGCACCAGAAGCTACCAACATATCGTTATACTCACGATTTGAGCAGTTTTGAGCCATTGTTTCAAATGTTAAAATACAAAAACCGTATCCTTTGAATAACAAAACAATAACAAGTTTAGCTGGATACCAGAAGATATTTTGACCAAATGTTATAAAGTGTTCTGTTTACAAGTCGGAAAATATTGATCAGATAAAAAAATGAGAAAGAAATATTCGTTTTATTAGAAATGTCTTTCGGGTGATGTCGTGTAGTTAATATTTTACTTGACGTTTCGCTGGCCATCCTCTCAGCTTCTTCAGAAGATTTCTAAAGACTGCTGTTGTCTTTTGCTCCTCGTTATATATCCTATTTTTGTTCCGCTTTGCTGATCCATAACCGATTTTTTTCCGTTCCGCTGAATCGCGTCGTTCGTTCTATGACGACTCCGTAGTGCTAACCTCCACGTGTTGCTGATCTTGTATCCATCTTCGCGATTGAAGTTGTTGGTGTTCTTCATTATTTCTATGGATTCGCGTATTATCCTCGCGTAGTAGGGCTGGTCCTGGCTAATACCTTAACGTCGCTGTAGCTTATGCGGTGGTCTCCTTGTTGGTGCAGGTATTCTGCTACTGCAGATTTTTCAGTATACCTAAGGCGTGCGTCTCTCTCGTGCTCTTTCACTCTGCACTGAATACTCCGTCCTGTTTGACCGATGTAGCTTTTTCCACATTGGCATTTCAGTTCGTATATGCCTTTTGCTCGTAGTTTCGCTAACACGTCCTTGTTAGGAGGGAGTAGCTGGTCGATTTTGGTCACCGTGTTGAAACGTGTGGTGATGTTTTTCTCCCCTAGGGTCTTTTTTAGCCTGTCGGTGACTCCGGCTATGTATGGAAGGTACGCGTATCCTGCTGATTGTTGTTGGTCTTCGTCTTTTCTCTGCTCTCGTGGCTTCCTTATATCTCTTGTACTGTAGCCGTTTTTCTGCAGGGCGTTTTTGACATGTTGTATTTCGCTATTCCTGTGATGTTTTCTCTCAGAAAATCAGCGACAAACAGCGCAAAGGAGCAAAAGACAACAACAGCAGTCTTTAGAAATCTTCTGAAGAAGCTGACAGAATGGCCAGCGAAACGTCAAGTAAAATATTAACTACGCGACATCACCTGAAAGACATTTCTACTATGGATTACGGTCGTGAAAGCCTACACTCAACAATATTCGTTTTAGTTTTTGATGCTTAACGTCATCCCACAGTTCGTGTCCGCGAATTTCGTAGCACCCTATATAACCTTAATAGAAGTTAATTTTTCTATGGCATATAGTTTTTAACGCAGTATTGTGCTATAAGATAAATATATGAAATAGGTATAAAGTACTATGCTTGAATTAATAACTAGTTTAGAACTTTATTACTTTTAATATGAATTGACTTGTTTATTCAGTTTGCTTGAATATACATAAATACTATAATGTGAAGGACTATTTAAACGAAATTCAACATTTTAACTGATCGCACGCTAAATATATTAACTACTGATCGTACTGATATGATCTAATCTTATTTGGCGCATTTCAGTGGAAGCTTCCGTCTTAATTAAAAGTGGAATATCATCGGAAGAACCTCGTTGAGATAAACTCAAACTATTGGCAGGTGATGGCTTCAACTCTTGACTGGTACTGTTAAAGCCGTCGTGCACAATTATTGCCGTATTATTATATAAGGAGGGGAGGAACGATTTCGTCTTCATGAAAATGTACCAATTCTATTTCAAAATATTTTTTTTAGTACTTTCAGAGACAATAAAGTAAAGTAAAGTGTGTCGTGATAAGCATCAATACTCAGGATTTTTTCTCCAAGGATAGTAAGCGTTACAAGGATTACTCGATTTCTCTGTTGAAGATCAAGTCGCTTGTGACGCTATATGCGACCTCCCGCTATTCCCATTAAAACATATATTTAACCTGCGTACAAAAATATAGCTAAATCCTCCAGTACATTAAATAAGACCTTCCAACCTGATGTGTAATCGGTGTCGGGTGATAGTGATCTCAAGTACAAGACTTCCATTCCCTCGTGTATTTCCGTTGCAGATCGTGAGCATTGTACTCGACAAGAAAATACACGAAGAAATCGAAGCTTTGCATCTGCATAATCACAGTCTTTGCTAGCTGCAGCTGTCACCGAATTGTTTTTACATTTAGCAACAATTTTCATGAATCAATATATTCTTGTAAATGCTACAACAAGCAATAATGCAAAAGCTAAATTTAAAGTACTAAAAGGTATTCGAACTAGAACAAAGGAAAATAAACCGATCAAAACACAAAGTAGCACGTGATACAAGGAACCGCGTAGAGCGCAGCTGACGTCACGTTGTCACATGCAATCCTTATAACGTTTACTCTTTGATCAAGCTAAACTATAATGATTAAATAACTTTGCTTTAAGTTGGTAGTTCCGCCAATAAAGAACATATTCGCATGCATTGTGCTGAAAAACTGCTGAATATGTTCTTTATTGCTGGAAAGACTAACTTAAGTTACAAAGTGGAAGATACAAAATCAGCAAGTCTTATTTCACTTAAATATTTCTTACCAATTAATTCCATGAATTCATCCTACGACATGGGCGTAGCCAGCGAGGTGCAGGGAGGAGCCAAATTCTGGCTACGCCCATGTCCAATGACGTTGAGACCTAAAGCGTATTAGAAATACGAACGTGGTGCTATATAATTTACTGATGCGTATCAGGACAAGCTTTTAAGAAAAACATAATATACTTACCAGCAAACAAGACGAAATTGAATAAACAATTGACATACTGTTACTATATTGAACATTTTCCAATGCTAAAACGGCAACAAACCAAACCATATCGTAGCTAGTTTCAACAACACACAACACCTTCAAACATCGTTTGCACTCCTTTAGACTGTTGACTTCATTATCAATAGGCAATTCAGTTCTTTTACCATTTTCCAAACCTTCAATTTCACTTTTAAGAGCAGCAAGTGACTCAGCCGAGCTGCTAAATTCTAATTTAGATAACTCGATATTTATTTTGCGGATTCCATTTAATGAATATAGAGTCGTCAGAATAATTAAGGTGGATACTGGAAGCATGTAATTTACTATCATCCCTTTTTGTACCGATACAAAGCAAAATCTCTCTGATTCGTAGCTTTGCGGAGCAACCAAGTATGATAACTAGAAATTATATAAAATTAGATGAAATTTCAAATTTTGTAATTTTCGAAGAGATTATCTCGAATACCTCTACAGTTTGATAACATTTGCCATGCCCCGCTTACACCACTGGAGGTATTCGAGATATTTTATCGTAAGTTTACAATTACCAAAGTTAGCACTGCAGGCACACCATATGTGCTTGAGAACATGTAGTGAAGTTTAGGTATACTTGTGTTACAAAATCTTTTGTAAATATAGTAACAATAAACGAATAACCAACAGGCTATTAATAAATGTAAATAATGTAACGTTACCGCAATTATTTTGCACTTCACGACATTTTTAACAGCCTTAAAATTATCAATATATATAATTACCATCATGTAGTGGGATATTATACAAATACTTACGTAAACTCCTAACATAAATAACAGGTTCGATAAACACAGACATACCATAAGATGTAAAAACATTACATTAATATCTTTCTTTCCGATAACATTTTTTCTTAAGAGTACCAAGAATATTGTCAATAGTTGAGCAGCACAACTTAAAACGGAACCAACTATAATTATCTCTGGTCCATAGTTACTTATATTTTTTGTATGAGATCCGTAGTAAACATACATGAGATTGTCGATAAAATCATGATCTCGTAAATCAGTATCGGCCAATGAATCATCTGGTAGTTCTACGTTTGGTAGCACATCAATAGTATATTTTGAACCTAAACTCTCTGGATTGGGTAGTATAAGTGGTTCCGATGCTAAATCTAATGTATCGTTACTACTATTGAGCATATCGTAATCATAATAATCATCTTCGAATGTATGTTTAGTCGAATTTGAAATACCTGAAGAAGATGAAAGTAACATAAGATTTTAATCATTTTTAATGGAAATACTACTTACAAATAAAACATGACGCAGTGCAGCTATATAAAAAAATTTTAAAGAAAAATTTCATCTTCCCTACAGATGAAACATGTTTACAGATACACAATCTATTGGGATGCTGTACAATTGCCCAGTGTAGTAATAGTCGTGATATATTACATTTATGTGAATAGATTGCTGGTCGATTGTAACTCTTTGGACGTCCTTGAACTAGTTCTACTACTGGATTTCTCGCGCAGTTTTGTAGTGACTGCGCATGCTCATTAAACGGATCAATAATTACAAACGCACAAATATATAACATGAATGGTTTATGTGCTAGTTGTAACAGGATCTAGAAAAACTATATTTTTTATTTTTGACACAGGTAAACTGTGGAAAGGAGATTTTCTTTTGAAAAACAGTTTTTTTTTGCCTTAATAATGTCTTTTCCATTTTTTCTTCTTATTAAACTAATGCAATGTGTTATTCAAACAAAAAATAACAAATATAGCCTAAATAAACAACCGTTCAAATTTCGCTGTAACCAATCAGTTCTTTTCCGACGACCAAATAATTTTTGAGGATTCGTAATGATAAGTGTTGACTAGAGGTAGGGGCAACATGTTTTGTCCGGCACACATGCTAAATCGAGCAACATCGAGTTATGCGACTAAGATCGTTGTATTTTTACACACGATGCAGCTAGGCAAATAAGACTATGGAGCAGAGGTGCGCCCAGGATTGGTCAGCCCCGCCTTTTCGCATCTCTATACCTTATACGTATTCCACGTAAAATATGACTACCTTAGCCGGTGCCGGTCTACTTGGCTAGCCAGCAAGTGTGCCGAACAAATTATGTTTCCACTATCTCTAGGGGATGACAAGGAGCAGCTATCACCGCGGAATGAAGCCAATAATTGGTTGACGCTTATCACAATATAGGGGAGTACAGTAAAGACGCTTGCCCTACTTATGAATGAAATCTGTCAGTTACTTTTGATGACATTTAAATGCTGGTGCTATAGCAACGCTTAGTCTAAACCAGTGGAGGAGCCTTTTTTGGTGTCGCGCTCCTTTCTAAACCAATGGATGTTTTGAAAAATTGGCTGTTACTGTTATTACTGTATTCTTCTTATACTGTGCTTTTATCTTATTTTTAGCCAGTTGTACCGACACGAATTAAAATTTAATCTTGGTTTAAAAGGGCGACAATTGCTGCCCGTTAAGTAGAAAAACCACAATAAATTTTAATTCGTGTACCAGTAGTACCGCTATTGGTCATAAGAAGTAAAACGAAATGAAGCAACGATAAAAAAAAAAATTAACTACTTACCTGACCAGTTTTGCACTTGTTCTTACAAAATTTAATTTCTTCTATTTTCCCACCAGCAAAGTCACTAAACTTAACTTAACACTTTTTTAGGAATAAATTGATAAGGTAAATATTGCTATATATAAAAAAACACAAACTGGGGAAATTTATCTTTTATTTCATAAAAAAAAATGAATACAAGTCCATTTGTTAAATTCTAAAATGTAAGCATTTAAATATCGAATTAACACTTATAAAACCCAACATAGAAATGAACTTTAAACAGTTTGGCAATTTCCCCTTATTTTATGTTTATTTATTTTTTTGTATATTTAGAATTGTATGATTACTATTATTATCGAAATAAAAATACATACTTCATAATAGATTTAATTTATACAAAATACCTTTTTACGAAAAAATAACTAACTTTTTCCTTTCTATTTCTTTTCCAAAACATAACAGGAATCTTCGTCATTTAATATTACGTGAGGATAACAATCTATTATTGAACTAAAAACCGTTACGACGGTTGCAGTAAAAATATAATTTGTCTCTATTTATGTACATATTTCATGAAGTTTTGTTATATGTGACATTTTACGTAGAGTACAATATTAAATAGTACGTAACCACGATTTTTTTTAGAAAGAAAGTGCTTGAATACTAAAAGCAGATAGCATTGTAGTATTAAGAGCTACAGCATGGAGATTGTCCTTTACTATTGGTATATTTCAATAAGGGTACGTTTGCAGCGGGGCTGCGATGCTAGCTAAGAATGGAATGGAAGCAAAACCAATCAATCGGTGAGCGTTGCCCGTTTTACTAACTCGCCACTTTTAGCAAGCATCTTAGCACCACTAAGATCTGCGATTTTAAATAAATATAAGCATGATCTATTGTGCTCTAGTACGAAATTTTGCGCACAAAAACAAATAATAACGTTGAAATGAACATAAAACTACACTGGAAAAGGATAAATGGTGTCACATAGAACAAGACTGACACTATGAAAAAAAAGTAAATAGAAAAATATATGGTACTTATTCAAAACTAAAACGAAATTGATTAACACAAGAAGTAAAGACTGCTTAAAATTCATTTTCATTTTTTCCTTTTTCTAAAAATTTACATTTCACACTAAGATACTTCATTCGAATAGTTAAATAAGTAAATGTGGGCGTTAAAAAAATATTTACAAGAGTAAAATATTATCGCAATCGAATTTAACTCTCAAGAAAAAGAAATACATCAAAAGGAGAAACACGATATACCACCACACTAAAGTGCATAAATAATAATATATGTATATGTATAATTTAAACGCATATGTACATTTCCATTAACACGTGATAAATATTTGTTTATTTTTTTTTCTTTCTTCGTCGTGACAAAATTAAAACACTTATATATATATGCATAAGCGCAAACGATGGATTTTTGTCTCGAGAACTTTGATAGAGAGAGAGGGGGAGAGAGAGACAAAGATGAATAACACGTCATAAAAGAAACTCGACAGAAAGGAAATACATATTTAGGACACAATATTTTCCACAATAATTCATCGTATCTATGTAGAATTGCGCAGCCACCATTCGTTTACCGAATGCCGCATATTTTTCACGTACGAAATGGACCTCGGAGATTTTGTTTTTAATATACCAAAGCCGACACAAGATTGCACTTTGCGATAATATTTTACAGTCATCGCATGGTAAGTAAGGATACGTACTTGATCAGAGTCAATGGGTCGCAGCGATCGGAACCTGAAAAGAACTATAGACTGCTAATGTCACAAATTTCCTTCTGCATTTGCTTTATAAATGTTCTATGAAAGGATGGAGCTGAAGTGTGCACATAATTTATATTAAAAAATTACTATAAAAATGTTTAAGTAAATAGGACTCTGAGGTGTAGCTGCTTTAACGAATCCTACCGAGGTCAATGAAAATTTTATTTCATTAATTAAATTTAATTACGTCTGAGAAACCAAGAAAAACCGATCTTTCACTATTCGCCGACGGAGATAATATATTAAT
>LR736865.1:847695-868351 GCA_902654985.2 Oryctes borbonicus
GTCAACGAATGAATTAAATTTAATTACGTCGAAGAAACCGAGAAAAATCGATTTTTCACTATTCGTCGATGAATTAATTAAAAAATATCAATTCCGATCAAACAAGCATGAAGCATTCATAGTGAGGCTTTTAAATCATTAAGATGAAACATCATTCTTAGTTCACACTTCTTCATGTTATTGAGTTTTATCATCATATTTGTTAATTAAATATCAAATCAATGTCCATCTATTGCGTGCCAAAATAATATATATAAAATAACCAAAATTCTATTTTAGTCAGTGGCGTAGTAAATATTTAAACGCTAGGCTCAGATCTTCGTCATTGGATTAAATAACTTATCATCGGTAGTATCAAATTTTGGCGCACATTTAGCATTAATACTGTTAAAAATTTCGAATTATTGTAATTACTAAAGCTAGTCAAGCCGTACGGGGACGCGTCACTGCTAGCATAACCGTCCGTTCGTGCTAATTGGTAGGAAACAAAAGTGCACAAATTCAGTCTTGTTTAGATAATGGAAGGTTTCACAGCGTATCGATATCGCATTCTATTTGTACACACAGCCGATTTCGTTCTTTAACATATACGCAGAAACGATTTGCGCTTCACGAAATTAGCAGAAACTCAACTGATTCGTTGCGTTCGTGTTGCGTACTGGTTTCCCAGAGAGTCGACAAAATACGAGTCTGTCTAGTGTCTGCTAATTTCGTGAAGCGCACAACGATAAAACCTATCGCATGGCATGACTGCGGAATAGAAAAAAAATCATATTCGCTAGCTGGGTGTGAGTCATCCCGTATGGCTCGACCGATATTGGTAATTACCCATTTTAATACAATTAAAGAACATTTTTTTTCTCGAAAAATATTCAACGCGCTGGTTACAAACAAGCTATAAGTAAATACAAGGCGTATTTGCTGAATTTGTGTTAAAAAGGATAAAATAACAAATAGAAAACTGGCGATCGAATAGACTTAGGTTATGACAAAGCAAGCATTTGTGCCAGTTGTCACGCAACTATCTACTATGTGAACGCAACCTTAGCCCAATACTACTCATATAATCCCGTATCGCTCCAAATACACCCTGTAGATACTCGTGTCTACAATCGCTTAACCGAAATACTAAATACTAAAAAAGAATCTCACTTACATTTTCGTAGAATGTATATGAAAATTATGATACGTGTTTATCAAGTACATAGTGTGGGAGCTGGCGGACTGTCGGTGGGTTGCGGTTGCAATATGCTAGTCGATCCGTCATCATTTATACTAAAGGTACTATTAGAATCGTCGTTAATCGTGAGGGAGTTATTCGAGGATTCTTCAAACTAAACAACGTAACGTTAACAGTAGATTTGTCTTTTCCATCTTTTATAGTCATGGCTTACCGTAGATGAATGAATTTCATCGGAAAGCCGACCCTGTTTAGTGGTATCCTGACAACCGGAATCGGACGATCTTTTGCGACTTACGTTCTTATCCAGATTCTGAAGCAAGAAATATAACAGTTTAATATCGGAAATTTAAGTAGCTAAAACTAGTCGTTTCGCATTTGTTGAAACAATGGGAGTTTTGGTTTGGTTTGAACGGTAAAAAAATGAGATGGGCTTTTTTTGTTCTATTTGCAAATGTTGTATTGTTTTAGTATCTGTCGAAAACAATTAATTTATCGAAGCGTTGTAATTATTACTAAAATCATCAATAAGGTCGATATCTATCAAGAGTACCAACTCCTTCTTATTATTGAAATTACAACCACGAAAAGAACTCAAATTCCTTGATGTATGCAAAACCAAGCGCATTCAGTTAAAAAATTCTAGAGGTGAAAGAGATGCTGGTGATATGGAAAGTAGTGCTGTTATAGGCAATTATGTCGATCTTAAAAGTCTTTTTATTACTCTACTTTTTGTCCTAAACATGAAATTCAAATCCAAAACATGGCCATCTACGTATCAATCGATTAAGTAGCAAATACGGAGTAATACTTACATTAACCGATTGCGACAATTCCTCCGGCAATCTAGGCTTCTTACTGCTATCCACACCTTCCGTTGATAAGCGCTTCCTGTCCATTCCGTTACGGATCGAATTTCCGCTGTACTTCCTTTCACGCTTTATGAAACTAGGGGATATATATTGCGGCAACTGTTTCCGTTTCACGTGTCTCGCTTCCAAATCCATCCCTTCCTTCAGCATCTTCGAAAATGCCGCTTGCCGATTAACCGTCTTCGTAAAGTTCTGGATATCGTAGGTGAGGTTCACATTAAGATTCTCCGTCTTTGCGAATTCCAAACCTATAAACCACATTGAACAGACGCCCGAATTGTTCTCGGAGTTCGGATCGACGTGGCTGAAACTTTCAGGATTTATGTGCGCTAGTACGATATGAGGATTCCGTTCGAGAGACACTGAAAACATATGATATCGTTAGAGAAGATTTGGAAGGAATTATATTAAGAAAGTCAATTTTAACAAAACACTCTTAACAAATAATATTTGCAGAACCGGTTTCATTTTATACACTTATTTACATAAATAAAAAATTAATTAAGGACGTATGTAAGTAGACTTAGGAGGACTTAACCGGCCAACACATCTGCATATCTTTATTTCACAAGATGTAATTATGAAAGGAAACGTCACAGCATCAATAAATCACAATGAATAATTCATATTGTAAATGTCCGCCAACATGTGCCTTTAAACTACAATTTACGCACATCGAAACAAATAAATGACGAAGCAAATTATAGCCAAAAATTAGAAAAAATACAAACTAATATTACAGAGTACAACACATATCTGCAACAGGTATTTTCCTACATCCTTCGTAGTGGCTATTTATACTTCTCAAATGATCAAGCAAAACGTTTCACAAAGCACATCCCCTAAACCGTAGGCTTCCTTGATAGGAAGCAGTGCTGTGAGGTAACAACTAGTTTTTTTTGTCTAGTGTTAAAATTATGTTTAATGTCATTGATAGAAAAATCAGTGATATTTATGAACAAAGTAGCATTTAAAATCCAAATACCATAAAAAGGTATATTGTTTAAAAATTGGCCTATATGACTGAGTAAAATCCAAATTGAACATTACCCTTTTTTTGGATTAAGAAAGTCCTGTGGGCGTGACTTCTAACGGCATCTGAAGAACATCTTCTCCGCAGGTTTCGCCTTGCAAAACATACCGAACCTAGTCTGCGTGATAGATAATCTATGTGGCATACCCATCTCAAGTTACTTTCGATCCCAACCCCTAATAACTTAGTAGAATTAACAATAGAAGGAGTTACCAAACATTAAAACAATCACAGCATTAGATCTGATATTTCGATATAACACGCAGGCTTCATTAATCAGATATCCAGCTATAAATGCGTCTTATACACAGCGTGTAGCTGGGAACAGTTCAATATTTTCCATACTTAAAGGTAATTGTTATCATCAGCGTAATTAATTACATTACATTTAAAAGAGTTTTTTATGTTTGCAATTAGGTCATTAATATAAATAATAAACAATATTGGACCAAGGATAAAGCCTTGTGGTAACGCAACATCAATAGTTTTCTGTTTTCTACCATTCAAATAAGAAGCAAACCAATTGTTCAGTATTCTCCCCGACCCAAATTCTGTCTAATTCATATAGCAGACATTTGCGATTAATACAATCAAAAGCCTTAGGTAAGTCTACAAACAGCCTCAACGCAGCAGCACGATTACCAATTGCCTTGTAAATAGCAGAAACAAAATGAGAAATAGCAGTGTCAGTACTTTCACCAGGTAAAAAACCATGTTGAGAGCTATTTAATACTGTGTATTAAATAGCTCTCGAGGAACTGTGTTCCTCAACAAAAAATCAACTGTAATAGTCTAACATTAATTAAACGATCATAAATTTTAGAAAAAACTGGCAGGATTTCGATAGGTCTGTAGTTATCAAGAGAATTTAAATCTCCTTTGTTATAAAGCGGATGAATCATAGATGTTTTTAATTTAGATGGGAAAGCACCAATGATACGTTTGTAACATGAGACAAAGGACTGGCCACTTAACCAATACAACAATTTAGCAAGTAAGAAGAGAGAAGTAAGAAGTAAGAAGTTATTCTCATCCGGAGCTTTCGATGAGTTTTACACAATTTATAGTGTCACTCTCGCTCACAACTGTAACAAACAATATAGAAAAAGGGATTCCGCGAAAAAAATACTGATGCAGTTAACTGATCTGGAAAAGGGGACAGGATATGAAGAAATAAAATGGATCAGAATTGATGAAGGAATGAAGCATAGGCCAGTTTCCAGAAGACTGCAGAAGATGTGTGGAAATGTTTTGGTTACATCGGGAAGAAGGAATTCTCTACTAGGCTTTTGCAAATTGGATAGTAGGTTCATAAATGTTAGAAGAATACAGGTTTGCCTAGAAACGGCTTGAAAAACACTAAAAAAAACAAGACTTTCAATCCAGAAAACCAAGAAAAATTCACGCTGTAAGGTTGCAGCAACTTATCCCAAAAACAACACAGCTGTAGTAATATTTTTATATCCAACAAAAACTGTTTTCAAATTAGTGGTAATAGACTACAGATTTTATCAAGAGAATGTCCCACCTCGGAAGTATCAAAATTTCCTACTAAAGTACAGGGGCTATCTTGGTGGAGCTGCTGACGTCTTGTATTAGGAAGGATTTAAAGGATAAGATTTAAACAATTCCTTGGTTAACAGCTTCCCTTGACAGTCTAATTGAAACCGTATGGGGCCTATAAAAGTAGATAGAAATAACAGCACCTTGCTCTAAAGTCGAATTAATTGCATCAATTTTACACGCTTAATGTAATGAATAAAATGAACGTTGCATGTACGAATGATTTGGCGGCCTGGGGACTTGTCAAAAAAAAAAAAACCTGTCTAACTTGCGAAAGAAAAGCTTGAAACGTTTTGTTATTTAAATATGAATAAAAATCTAATAAAAGGACAATAGTCCCAATATTATAGATATGCGAACATTTTATTTTCTTGCAATTTGGCGTCATAAACTTAGCTTGAAAATTTATTAATTTAAATAAACTTCAATAAGCTGCTAGTTACTTGTCTAGAGATAATTAGTCTACTTGTCAGTAGATAATTAATACTTTCTACTCACCAATTAACAATCTCACTTTACTTTCGACCAATCCACACCATTCCAAATGATCTTCAGATGTCGCTGCACTAACTGATAACATAATGAAATGTCGATATTTCATGAAGAATGGCGGTGGCTCAAACAAGCGATCCCATGATTGTTTCCCTAGCATGATCTCGTCGGTTAGTTGCAGACCATTCTTAAATTCTTCCATCATTATTGTACGAGTAGATGTTGACACATTGAAGGTTGAGTTTTGTTGAGGATATGCAGGTGTTATAATGGGCATTAGATGGTACCTATCTTGAATATTTACCTACATAAAAATGAAAAAACACAATAAACAAAACTGTATAAATAAAATAAAAATGTTGAATATAGAAATAGAATCTTACCCTTGGATCCCAGACTGAAAAACCTAAATTGACGTTTGATGGTTGCTTAAGAAGAACAGGTTGTGGCCATTTCCATTGGTAGAAAACCAAGAAGAACTTGTGGACTAATGTTGCAGCAACAGCTTGCGGATACAATTGACAAGTTCTAGCGACTAACATAGCCCACGACACACCGCCCAAGTAACCAAGTGCATTACTGTATATACCATGACCTAATAACAAAAAAGTTAATATGAGGTACACATAAAATTATAAAACATTGAACAGCTTATGTAGTATAACACTTTCTTTCTTAATTTTTTTTAAATTGAAGAATACAAATAAAAAAATAATATCACACTAAATCTACATAAACGTTCAATATATGTTGCTGCTTTACTCTGTAGGGAATATAATACGAGTGATGTTATCTTACGTTTGGCCCACAACTTGATAGCTCTTAAGGCTAGCCTAAAATTATCTACATTAGGAACAAGACGTAAAATCTCATCTGTGACCCTACATCCATTCAAACTTCTAACACACTTTGTATCGAGACTCTTGAGCAACATATCATCTTGGAGATCCATTGTTTCTGGTATTTCTTTAAGCAAAAGTTTCGCAAACAGCATATCAATTTCGATACCATCAAATTTCATTTTTATGACTGGTACAAAGGCATCTTCTACAGCCTATAAGCAATGTCGTTAGTTAAACATAATAGATATAACCATTTGATTGAACTTACTCTTAAATCGGTGACTTCAGGTTGTTGCCTAAGCAAATCAAAAAATGATGTGAAATAATCTGTCCTACCTATATGGCGTGGTGCAACACAAAGAGCGTCGATATCCGCCCCTTTATTATGTACCTATAATGCATTTAAAGAACGATAATTTTATCGAAAAAGATATGTACGACTTACCCCTAATCTATAACTGCCAAAGGTATATATTTTTCCGCCAACATTTTCTGCAACGCTCTCCGGCATATTTAAAGATATTGAAACATCCTTGATCCATTTTTTAACAAGGCCGTATAATTTTGATAGAATATCCATTCGATGGTTCAGTTCTTGTTCAGTTTCAAATACACCATACGGTTTCAGAGCTTCTTCTAATTCTGTTGTCTTCACTATATCACTTGGCTTTGGTGGTGCAGTAGAAATTGGAGAGGTCATTCCAAATGTTTGGGAATTTTGAACATTTTGTTGGTTGCTTTGTTGTTGGTTGTTTTGTTGAGTGCTACCTAACTGTGATGGCCACATTTTGATCTAAACCTATAACAAGTTAAAAAAAATAATAATGAATTTATGTTATGAGGACGTACCTGCTAAGGCTTCAATTCTTAATTTATTAAGTTAATAAACTACAAACGTAAAGTTACGATATTTCAATAATTATAAACAATAACATACAATGACTTTATTAAGTTACATGTTATCACGCCAGTATTTAACCTGTAAACTAAACACAAATCTTTTTGTATTCGTCGTGTTAATTAAGCATCGCTTACATTTATAAAAAATATTTAATAAATAATGAAAGTATCAAAAGTAATTAAAAAAACATTTTTAATGAACTATTACTGTGTTAGACAATGAGGAATATGAAGGTAGCTACAAACCTGTTGACAGTTAAATTGTATCCGATGTAAACTGTAGTTATTCAAATTTCCTAGCAGTGAAAACTGTAAAACATAAATCCCCAAAAATGTAAGCAGGATACGAGTAGATGAAAGGGCAAAAGGGGAATTAGTCGTCCTGCAGACATATTATCCTTATATATAGCACTCTATATAAGCATTGTTTCTGCAGAGAGTATAAACTAATTAGAGCCAATCAAAAGCCGTGAAATTAGTTTTGGATTCTTTTGGCCAATCAAATTGGGTCTAATAGTTTATGATACCTGTTCAAACACGTCCAATCGCTTAATGCATATAATTGTTTAATTATCTTAATTCTATTTATTTGATAATAGAAATCTATATACCTGCCTGCAAATCCGTATTTGCAAGCAAAATGGTGTTGGTAAATATTTATTTATTCAACTTGATAACATGGTACCTGTTGGGATTTCATTTATTAACAAAATATTATTACAATCATAAAACTGTTTTTATTATATTATGCAAATTTCAATCAACATGTTTACAAACAGAAACTCCAGGATTATTTTTGCTATTTAGCAATTTCGGTATATATATCTACTTACTATTCAAGAAACATTGTTTATTTGAATGAAATGCATATAAAGAATATTTCTATTTGTTTTAAAAAAGTCGAAATCTTAAATTTTACCCCACGAAACATGACAAATTTAGCGGGGCCAATTTTTTTATCCCGTTTATTTAAGTAAAAAAAAATCATCCCTAGATACGATCAGATGATTCTACGCGAATTTGATAATTTTGCAATTTTTAATAAATTCCGAAATTTGAATTTCTCGTGTTTGGCTTTAAATCCCCTTGAGGCTTCACTTAAATATTTCTGAGTAAAATCGAACTCGGAGAATCGACGCGCGCCATTCTCATTTACCTATCTCGTTTACTTTTCGAATTACACCCCGAAAAAGGCTAAAGATAAGGATCAAAATTTCCCAAAATTCTAAAACTCAGCTCGCTTATCGTAAGAGATAGAAAATCGGGGTAACTTTTAATGGATCCAGCGTATCGAAAACTATAAATAAGTTGGGCAGATAGAGGAAAATTATGAAAAAAATCTTCAAGGGGTACACGAGTTTGTATAATTTAGAAATTACACAAACTCGTGCGTGCGTTAACATGCTTAAATAATTACGTTAGGAATTCAAAGTAAAACAACAATTATGTTATAAAAAATACTATTGTATTTTGTAAAAATATTACATTACACAATAACTGTAATTATGTACATAAATATTAAGTACTTTTATTATAAATTGTTTTTGTACATATATATATATACTTATAATTTTTAAGTTATAAATATGCAGTTGTGTGATATCTAAAATTAATATTGCATTCAAGTTAATACAACAGTACAAAATGGCGATTATTATATACAGTGTATCTAATCAATCGTTTTGGGTAACTGTAATGAACAAAGATGTATACTAGAATTTTTCAAAAATATGCGAGCATACCCATATATTAGGTGCTAACAATGAAAATATACGGAAGAACATGCTGTACATTTCCATATCCATTTTCTTTGTCGTATTTTATTAAACTAATATAGGGATATAGTCGGTCAATTTCTGAATAATTCGTATATTTTGGGGACAATGTTTAAAGAAAAGGTAAAGTTAGACCTATGCAGATAAAATACCGCCCTACTCTTGATAACTGAATAAGGATGAAGATATTACAACAGGAGACTGTTGTTCTAGGTTTATTTCTGACTTTTCAAGAAGAAACGCACATGAAAACTTAATTATTATATAATTAATAATAATTATTATTATTATGAATTATATAAATAATTCATCAAATTTCGCCTTCAATTATTGTAACAAATGAGTAGTGTATGACAAAAAAAAACTGATTTTACGATTATTATAAATGAAAATATGATTTCTTCTGTTCATTTTAAATCTAGAAAACGATTGGAGAAATATCTAGGAGTTCTCGAAATAACTTTCTTGAACAAAATATTTCCCAAAAAATGTAAATTAATGTATACCGCAGATCGAGTTTAGATTCTTTAGAATCTGGAATATAAGGCGAATAGTCGTAAGATTTTTTTAATCTAAAATACAAGAAATTGGTCAGAATGCACATCTTACGTAGTACTTAAAAGTCGAAAAATTATCAGGTTATTAAAAATACTGGTTCTCATTTTTTAAACTATCAAATTAAGTTATTGTGCCAGTAAAATGTAGATAAAAACTTTTTTATACTCATAAAACAAGTACGTACGGAGTTTCTTTTATCTGAGGTCATTTAGCCATTACCATTTTCTTTTCATCTTCATCCCAAAATAATACACTGAAATTTTTCAAAATCTCAGTCTTAACGTATTAAAAATAATCCAAGCTATGACGTGTTTACATAAAGCGTATTCGGAAAGTAAAGGATAAATTTATTATCTTTGTTAATTTTTATTTTTTTGAAGAAATCTCGAAGGGGTATAGCGATTTCAATTATTTTACTTTATACTACATCGTTCTTATCTTGTTACGTCATTTGTTTTTAAAGTTATGACGTCATCAAATGTTTTTTTAATTACAACTTTTATTAATATTTTATTATTAATAAGTATCCAAATCGGCTCATAAGTCAATCTGCCATTAGTAGAAACGAAAACAAATTTAGAGAACACGACGAATCTTCCAAAAAGTGGACGTCCGCTGGCATTAAATGAAGATGCACAACTTGACGTGCTTTTAGACGTTGAAAATAATCCTCTTTTAACTAGTAGGAACATTGTTTTGGATTACAATGTAAGCCACACTTCAGTTTTAAAATTTTTGAAAGTTCAAAAATTTCACCCATATAAGCTATAATTGGTTCACGAGTTGCCAGAAGATGACTTTAATCATAGACAAGAATTCTGTAAACAAATGATGGAAAGTTGTAATCGCGATCTAATGTTTTCCCAAGGTGCTTGATTTGCGGATGAAGCAACATTTTGTTTAAACGGAACGGTAAATAGACAAAATTGTAGATATTGGGCTAAGGAAAATCCTGGTTGGATACAGGAAATTCAGTATCCTCAGAAAGTTAATGTATGGGCAGGAATTATTGGTGACCACATTATAAGCTCATTCTTATTTGCAAATAATTTAATTGGAGAAAGATACCTGCAATATTTACAGTTGGAACCGATACCTGCATTAGCTGTATTATTTCGCAATGCTAACAATCCTGAACTACCAAACAATAGCGTTTGGCTATAACAGAATGGCGCTCCGCCTCATTATGCAAATAATTTCGAGGCTATTTGGACCAAGTACTTCCAGGATGGATTAAACGAAGAGGTCCGATGGAATGGTCGGCTAGGTCTCCCGATTTGACGCCTTTAGACTTCTTTCTGCAGGTGTACTTAAAAAATAAAGTGTATAAAAATTGACCACATAATTTAGAAGAGAATTCGACATGAGATTAGATTAATATCACCTCAAAATGTAAAAAAATAATTTTATAATCGCCTTGGGTATTGTCAAATGGTACAGGGTCATCATTTTAAACATCTAGTATAGTGAAATAAAAATAAATGTAATTAATTTTATTGTTAAAGTTTTTTTTCTAGTCAATAAATTTAGTTTCTTTTTATTCTAATATTCGAGCTTTGACACTGTTTTTCTCAATTTTTTTTCAAGTGTAACGTATTGATAATTTTATACCGTTGAAAATGGAATAAAAAGTACTACTAAAATTAATAATAAAAAATATATGTTGTCATTTAAAAAACATTTGATGACGTCACTTCAACTTCAAAAATAAATGACGTAACAAGATAACGACGATGTAATATAAAGTAAAATAATAGAAATTGTTACATCCCTTCGAGATTTTTTCCAAAAAATTAATATTAACAGATAATGAATTAATTCGTTACTTTCCTTCCACACTGTATAAAGCATTATGCACTTTTCAAAATGAATTTTGCATAATAAAAACTATTACCGTAAGTACAGCTTAGATATTCATAAATATTCAAACATAATTTACTCAACAGAGGAACCCAATTATGTTATATTTACGGAATTAGCAAACATCTCTTATTAACGGAGAGATTCTTAGGGATCGAAAGAAGCGGTATGATTTACACGTCAAAGTGTATCCTCTTAAGCGGATTCTATAATAAAAACTATCTCTGATTACAGAAAAATGACTGGAAATTATCAAAAACGCTTTCTTACGCTTCAAAAGAAAACTAATATTAAAGACGATTACAACAAAGAGAAGTTTAGTGTTGCAATATTTGAAATAGGAAAAACACAGCTAGCAAATATAACGAAGAACAAGCAAAAACTACTGAACAAGTATTGCTCTGGTAACAATATCCAACAAAAAAATATACTTCTTTTTTAAACTGAAGGGTACAATATTGATAAATTACGAATGGTTTGTAAACGCTAAAAAAAAAATAATTCACTATTTGGATCTATAATACGGTCAAAGACAAAGGAAATTGCTCACCCAATAGAATATCATAGCTTTAGTGAATCATTTGGTTGATTAGAACGTTTAAAAAAAAAGACAATGCAAGTCGCACATGATCTGCAACAGTTTCAACAAGTCCAAAAAAATTAAATTTGAGCAAATTCGTTTTTGGCCTTATCTGATTAACAAAACAAAACAACAACGATGTTTATTTTCGCAGTACTTAGATTTTGTTTTCATTCTCAATTCCGGATTTCTCCAAATCAGTGCCTTGCTATTTATGGTTCTGTTGCAGCCCACGTGCGACATAAGTCAATGTTGATGATTTAACAATTTTAAAGCAAAAATCCCAGCATTGATTAGTGATTATAATGCTAGAGACGTGTGTAATCCCAACGATTTTCCTGGTGCTTTACCCTATAACACCATAGCCTTTATAGGAGAAAAAGTGTTGGTAGAAAAATGATCAAAAGAGTGGGAATATGGCTAAACATTTAAAGAAAAACCACTTGTGATCGGTAGAGCCGCTAGGCCCCATTCTGTAAAATAAAAAACGCTTTCCCGATAGTTTGACGATTTCATAAAAAGTCGTGAATAACATATGAAATGAGGACCAAGTTTTTGCAAGAATTTGATATGAAAATGGTCTTGGAAAGACGTAAAATCTTCTTTCATCTACAAAATTTAACACTAGAAAATATCAAAACGATTTTCTCCCTCTCAATATATCTGCAACCATTAAATCAAAGAATTATCAAAAATTTTAATACCTGATACAGTCAATCTTAAAAGACAATTCAACAAAAACTGACAGTAATTTTTTAGAAGACCTAATCGAATTAGTTAATTTACTAGACTATTTATTTTACAAAGAAAGCGTGGAATCAAGCGACTCCAGCGACAATTCAAAACTATTTCTATGAAGCTGGGTTCACATGTTCTGAAATTAAAAAATTACAATTTTGCTCCCGAAGATCAGGTACCGTTATCTACTACTGCAGAAATGTATTAAATTCGGTACCAATCTCCTGCAAATAATGTCAATTTTCCTGAACATACAAAAACTTGGTGCTTGAAGATGAGAATGTAGAAATTGGGGGAATCCCGCAGCAAAAAGAATTTGATTCTAATGAAGAAGTGATAGCCATTTACAATTTATAAGTAGTGACGGTATTCTTGAATTTGACCCAAACGTAAATTATTGGTGGTCAGTTTTAGGGTCTATGAAGCAACCGGACATATTGCCATTATGATTTAAAAAAATGATTAAAAGTGGCCCAGAATATGCTTTTGGCGGGTATTTCCTTAGATTACATTACTTAAATAAAATTGGAGCTTAGTATTTGAATTTTTTAGTCACCTGAATAACAGTAAGACAATCTGCGATGGGTAACTCAAGGTGGTCCCCGACAGTTCAACTATTATAGTGAGATAAAACAATTGCCAAAACCATTTAGCTTTGGAAAAACAAAAAGATAGAATTCTTTTTTACATTTGAAAGGTATTGTTCTTTAAATGTTTTTACTAATATTAAGAACTATTTTAAAATAATATTAGATAATAAGGCCCTCACTGTTACTCAGGTTGTTTCATTTCTTCTATGTAAATATGTACCTAGATCGAGAACTAATAGCAAATTAGAAAGCATATAATAGATATACATACGTTACGTATGCATGTCTTTCCACAAATCATCTCCCTTATGTGGACAAATTTGTGGGAATTGGAGATATCGGCTTAAAAGTACATTCTATTTAGTTTTGAATGGTGAAGATCGCTTCTTTAAGATTACATTTTGACGTTTAAAAAAATTATACATGCGATGCCAGCATGTTTACTGCACTTACAAATAAAGCATATGTAATGCTGCGATTTCAAAAGTTGGTATATGCTATTCTGTATTTGTTTATTAAACGTTAAGACTTGGAGCTTTTGAAATAAATACAGTGCAACGTGCGAATTTTAAAATCAAGTCGAATCTTAAAAGAATAACATTAATTTATATAATAAATACAAATACCTAATCTAATTAGCAGTACAACACAAGAAATAATGTAAACAATGAAGTTAAAAAAAAAAAAACCAAGCGAACGATGACAGTATAACTTATTGATACGAAATGTGTGCAGCTTTTACGAGAAATTATCGTATTAAACCTAACGATATGAGCTTGTCAGTGGCAATATAAATTAGATTTTACATATAAATACTTATTACAAAACTTACACATACGTGAATTAACATTTACTTGTACATTTCTTAACTATAAAACAAAGTAATACAATAATGTCAGTTCCATCTCAAGAATGATCGATCAATATTTCTAATGGTTACTGCAAAGATTTGAATTTATCTTTGTCACATTAAAATATTGATATCATACGTAGGTTTACTTAAAGTAGTTCCATTAAATTAAACTAAAAATAATCTCGTGACGATTGCGACTATCAGCTGTACTCGTTACCTTCGTACAATCCCTCACAAACTTCTAATAATCGAAGCACTGGGTTTATATTATATGGGAAAAGGTTTCCAGCTACTAATCGATTAATTTGCATCTTAAGTCTAATTAATACAGTCATAGTATTATCTAATTCATTGTCTCTAGTGGTTGCCGAAGAATCGCAACAACTGTTAACAAATTTCGACCAATTTCTTCGAACGTATTTTAAAAATCTTAAAAGATACAACAAGAAACATGTTTCATTATTGATTAGGTAATCTAAAAGAATGTCATTATCGTGGCTGACAATTCTGAGAAATTCAATGAAAGAGAACACAGGATTAAGCATCGAGATCAAATCAGGAAAGACAGCATTACGGTAAGATATACCAACTGTTATATCTAAAGTACATACCATCGATTCTATCATGTAATCATCTTGATCACTAAATAAGTGTATTAGAACTTTTGAGAATGGAGTTTCGGGGTGAAAATCTAAGCTATTTTTAATGAACACATCGACCTTCTTCAAAACGTCTCTGATAGAACGTTCAATTAATTGCATATCTTGATAGAAATCGAAATCATCTGAACCTACGCTAGAGTCCGAGCTATCAGACCGTGTTTCTTTAATTGTTATAGCAACTGACTTCAGAACTAACAGAACTAGTTTTTGTAAGAGAGTTTTATCGATATTGGTTTGTGTTGCTTGCGAACTTGCAATAGTTCCTACAAAACTATGCACTGTAAGACCTTCGTTTCTTCTAAATGGCAAACAGTCTAATAATCTAAAGTCTTTAACATAGCGAACTACTAAGTGCGCTAATTGGCAAGTGTCATCAGGTAACATGTCTTGTAATGCTAAAGTGCTGCCGTAACATAATACTTCGTTGAATAGGGATAAGAGTTGTTTCCAAATAATAGGAGGGAGGGCATTATGCAATAAACCCACGAAAACTTCCAAGTGTGTATAGAAGGGTTTAGTATCAATTACACTTAAATTAGCTTTAACCGAAATCGTACTTTCCCATAAAGCTAAGAAAGTCAATATACAGGTCTGCGATTCGACACAATCATTATGAGAAATAAGGTATTGGATTCTGTTTATTAACTCAGGCCATTTCGATTCCAATCCTTTTATGATCAAGCCTTTAATTGCAGAGGTGTCATAGCTGTCTGAATCACTGTATGTTACAGTTGTGCATGTATTATGTTCAGTATGTTGGCTGCTACTTGTACTAGCACCATCACGACACGATTGAGATTCCTCCAGAACATGTATCTCCACATCTTTCCATTCTACTACACGTTTAATGATTTCTAACGCGAAATTCATTTTTACATAATCAGTCGGTTCCATAGTTAAAAAATTGAATATGGTTTCAAGCCATTCGTTATTGATATTCGTCTTCGCAATAATTAGGAAACTACTTAACACCTTTGACGATAGGAAATTCAAGTAATTGTTTCTCATATCATGAAGCGAGATTATTTGTTCGATGAGATTATACTCATTTCGTATAATCATATCGCAAATACTCACAATACGAGAGCATATATACCCGGAATTATTTTGCTTTAAATACACATCGAAGAGTAATTGTAATTTTGATAAAAATTGTAATATTTTATTTAATGGCCATTCGCATAGCAATGCTATCCTCGTGCCATTACTATCAGTTATTTGATGTCCTTCAAAAGGTTTCCGCAATGTCCTCTCGGAAATTGCGCATAGACATTGTTTAATGAGATAATTTTGAAATAAATCTAAATTATCCCCTTCAATATCTAATTCTGTCAATTCACTATAATCAGAATTACTTACAGCGGAGATATTTGATATAAATCTACTTTGTTCTGGAGGCGATTGATTCGAAAAGTTACTAGTTGATGCATATTCTTCTATAATAATTTCTTGAGTATTCTTTGGTGCATGGACAGATGATGAATGATATCGATTATGATTGGTAAATTCTTGCGATGTTTGTTCGTAAAATGTGCTATCGTAAGGTGATCTTTGTTCATTTGTCAAAGTAGGGGCAGTGCAAGTATTTAAGAAAGGTTGTGTAAAACTTGACGACGAAAAAATATCAGGAGCTGGTTGCTTCGAAGGGTTATCAGGATGTACGATATAAGTATTAAGGGTGCTGTGAGACAAATCTAATCTATTTACATCACCAATATAAACACCATTCCAAGCACCACTGGCTGCACCCCGCATTATCGTCGCACTTTGATTAATCGATGTCCGGTCACTGTTCGTTTGTTCACTAGTCCGCAAAGGAGATTTCACGGTAGCACGTAAATGAGTATTGAGAGTGTTAAAAGTTAGATCGGCCTCGTTGACATTGTCCGGTAATGACAACCGTAACGCTGACAAATCGGCTCTGTTCCCATTCTCATTCAAATTATGGATGTAGTCCGGTTCGTCAGCTGTATGTTCTTCATCTTCCCTCCGAAGCTTTTTCTTCACCGGCTGTTCATTTGCCATTTTAAAATCGCTTTGCCGTAGCACCATTAGAGATGTAGTTTCACAACCTATAGTTCCGCATATAGATCAATTAAAAAAAGGAATTCCTACCCAGTCGTCGAAAATCTTGAGCGAAATCTGAAAATAATACATGTTTAAATACACAAATCAGTAGCCATAGTGTTTTGTATAGGAAAAATGAAGACGTTAATTATCTATGATAAAGTAATAAAAATATTGTAAACAATCACAGAAATTTAGTGATAGGTTTGTTATTTTAGAAGATTCGTGAAAAATGTAGTAAATGTACTCACATTTCCACTTTCTTGTGTAATATTTTGATTGGCAAATAACCCTCATTTTTACGAACAGATTGCACTAAGGACTTGGTAATTTATGCAACCGAAACGTAATACATTTTCACTTAATTATTAAACAATTACACTACCGCACACGAACGTATATGTACAAAAAATGAATGTTTTTAAAAAACTTGTTATTTTATACACATACACACAACTCCATTGCGTACAATATGACGCGGGAGTCAAGTGAGTATTAAATATCATAATACATGCTTTAAATCTCAAATATGACCTCTAAAAATCCCATCTCCACGCTAAAAAATTATAAACAAAAAACTATTTACAAACACGCTTCGCCTCGCACGAATAGTGACCCAGAGGGAGAGAAAATAATTAATTAAAATCTAAATCTCCCAGTAATTGACTAGGTTTAAAGAATGTGCGGTGTTGCCACATAAACTGCTACCATTCATAAGTTGCAATAATATTTTGGGCCGACTGGGAAAATGCGATTATTTTACGTTCGAAGGATGGTTCCTTCTGATGGAGCACGACATGAAGAAAACGAATTTTGGTGGGAGATTTGGAATGGATGTTTTCCTCGGGCGTAATTTAGAAAGAATAAAATACAGTGCGTAACACGGGAGAACGTTTGTATTCCGTCCCGCTGCTTTGCCATACTTACAAGTTGTGAGATGACATGAAACGAGATGAAGTCTGGTCTTGGATTCGGATATAGCGTATTAATTATTTGAAGAAATAAATAGAGAATATTTTGTTGTTGTTGCTTATCTACAAATAAATTTAAATCACAATTATTTTTTGGTGAATTGTACTTAATAAAATTTGCAAATATATTTCTTTTTGCCTTTGTTTGATTCTATAAAAAAAATTAAATATGTAAAATAAAATTGGGGTACGCAAATAAAAATAGATTTTTTAAAATTAAAAACAAAGACTGAGATATCTTTTCTGATATGCTTCTAAAATATCGCAGAAATAAACCTTCACAATTGTCGTAAACTTTGTTTAACAAAATAAATGTTTAAAATATTTATTCTATAAAATACTTCTTTGATAAGAAACTGTTTTCTTTTTTATTATAGATAGCGCGGTGAAATGCGTAGAAAATTATTTTTAATTTTTTTTTTTTAACAGTTCGCAAATTTTAATCTTACCCGAATTTTTGGTGAGTTTAGCAATTTTTATTAGTGCTCTTGGCATCCGATAAAATTGAGATTCAAAATTATCCCGTTACCCGAATCCGCGCAGTACTCAGATTCGGATCCGTTATTTGGGTTTCGGATCCGGATCCTTCATCCGGTTTTCAGATCCGGATTCGTTATCCGATTCTTTGGATCCGGTTTCACTATCCGGTATTTTGGATTGTATCACCATACATAAAATATATGCAAATTATCAGATAACTGAGTCTAATATAGTAATTCAGTATTATTAATTTTTTTTTGAAATCCGCGAAGCTAGTAATACTGAATACGCACAATTGAGAAGCAGACTTTCTAATCGCATTTTGTCCAATTTTTATATTTTTCAGGAAATAAGCAAATCTGCCACAAGTTTACTAAGCAAATATAGAGAAATAAGCAGAACACGTAAAATGTAAAAAAAATGTTTATATACACCTAAGCTGCACTCAACAAATGTAGAAAGTTTACCAAAAACAAAAAAAAATGAAGGACAAATGATATTTTGTTTGTTTCTTGTTTTTTTTTAAATTAAAAGGGTAAACTTGCATCAAAGTTGCAAAATATCGATATTTAAAATTTTATATCATCGATAAGACACCAACACTCCTCGTCGTTTTGATACTCGTGACCTTCATTGGGGCCTTGCTTGTCCTCAAGATAACTCTTAAAATTGGCTCCAACCAAAGTTACCCTAAATTTGCTACCCATTTATTCCCTGCCAAACTAATCGAATATATTGAGACAATATCTAATTTTTTCTTCTTGATGTAATGACTGAATTGCTGAATTTACTTGTTAACCCTCTTCCTGCTTCATGCTCAAGCGAGGTATAAAATTCAAAATGCGCAGAAGGAATGTTGTTGGGGCTAGAAGTAAATCAAAGCAATATATAATACTATTCACAACTTCTTCCCTCAGTAATTTATAAAATTGTTTTACGAAGGATCAAATCAGGTTCCTTTTTTTTGTTCCTCTGTTTATGCCACCAGCAAGGTGCTCACTGTCATTAATATTACTGCAAGTGCTACGAACCGAATAGTTTTACTGAACATGAATGTAGAAGCAAACAAACTGTATTTTGTCCAGTATAACTTGATTTGCTTATCTCCAGGCTGTGGACAAAATTCACTTTGTTTGTCCAGGGGATTTTTCTGTTCAATTTGAACGTGGGAAGCCAAAGAAGCCAACGCCATCTATATCTCAAAATGTAAAAAAATTGACAAAACGCGATTAGAAAGTTCTCTATTCAAAGTTACTTTGCATTACATACCTAGCTGTTCAATAAATTTCGTGATTATTTCAGATATAGTGTTTAATAATTACTTAAGCTATTGCAGGTTTTCCCAACTTACTACAAAACGTTACATATGTATTGTTCGCTCTTGATCCGTGAGATTTCGGAAAATCCGAATTTGAGTATATTGGCAGCGGATTCGCGTTAGAGGTTCCGGATAACGAATTCAGATCCGAGTTATTGGCTAACGGATCCAGATAAAAGATTTCAGGTAATGAGTTCGGATATCTATATAGCGCTAAATTATCTGGATCCGATTAACAGTTCTAGTTTTAACACAGAAATATTCGGCGTTACAAAAATTGAGAACTATTTATTAAACTATTTTAATAGTTAATAATAATAAATGCCTTGCTTACTTATGAGCAGTCATTTCAAGAAATACGAGGGAAACCCTAAAAACTTCAGGATTTGACCACTAGATGTCACCTGTCGCATATTTCAACTTCATTCTGCCTTTGGTGATGAAGCACCATCCAAAACCACAGTTTATGACTGGTTGCAGAGTTTAAGCATGGATGTACTAGTGTTAGTGACGAATTTCGTGAAGCTCGTCCATCAACTGCTGTTGTTTCGGCAAATATCAATGCTGTGCAAGAAATGATTGAAGCGGATCGACTTGTGGCATGTCGAGAGATATAGGCATCTTCGAGCATTGGTAAAATTCAAATGCAAACGATTTTATATGAGCATTTAGTAGTGAAGAAACTTTGCAATCGTTGGATTCCACACAATTTAACCAAAGATCAAGGAATGGTTCGTGTGAGTTGGTGCAAAAAAATGATTCAAAAATTCAATCGCCAACGTATACAGTATCGTTCACGAAGCGCTCCAAAAAAAATCTTTTGTGAAGCTGGGCCTGTTGCTACCGTTGCTCTTGTGGATCAAAAAACCGTAAACGCTGATCAGTATATCACAATTTGATTGGCTCAAGTCTTCGATGAAATCAGAAAAACCAGCAGACATCGATGCATTATCTCTTCATCACGACAACACCAGCTCTCACACGGTATATCAAATAGTTGATTATTTAAAGGAGAATAACATTGAATTAATGACTCATTGTCTGTTTTCTTCGAATGCAAAATTAATTAATTAATCTAAAGAAGACGAATATTTTGAGAAACAATAGTGTTTTTTTTTGATAAAATATCTGCTTTTTTCTTTTTTTTGAAAATTTTTTAGGTTCACCCAAATAACTAAGAAAGAAAGCAAACATTGCAAGTTCTAAGCAGGGAGAGTTATTACGCACGGTGAGAGTCGGACAATCCTAATTATTTAGCATTTCACACGAAACACAATTTACATTTTTTTATTTATTTGGAATACATTGTATATTTTACGTTA
>LR736865.1:868361-964899 GCA_902654985.2 Oryctes borbonicus
ATTTACATTTTTTTATTTATTTGGAATACATTGTATATTTTACGTTAATTTTTAAGAACTCGAAGTTTTTTTTCTTAAATTCGTTTAAAATTTGAATATATTTATTCTCGCTGTTTAAAGCATGCTACTTACTTTACACAATTTTTACGCAAAATATTGCGCTACGCAACCAACCTTAGATTGCGTTTTACGCAATTTACGCCTCCGGTAAAAAAACATCATTCGCGCGCTTAACAATTTCGAATATTGGAGGGATATTTAAAAAATATGGATTTTTATTATTTTTTTATTTAATAACTATTACGGTTTATACTAAGGCACGTAATACATAGATTTTTATGAGTAATTTGCTATTTGCGTATATCACTTTAATGGTGCATCCTGTATAATATAATTCACAACAAATATTCGAAAAAAACCGCAAGTATATCTTTGTGACGCCTGAGCTGATGACAAAACAAAGTTGATTTATATGATAAAATTATAATATAATGGAGATATAAAAGGATAGGCATATCCTGCTTTTACATATTAATAATGTATTACATATTGTACTTTACGTACAGAAGAAACGTAATTGACGCAATGGTTAACGCAAGAGGAGTAGAACATGTATTAATTTTATAGTGTTAACCGAGTGTCGTTTAATTTAATGACGTGTTTGTTAATAAAAAAGCTTCCTCTAGGATATGTCCGTAGTTATTATTTATTACATAGTATGTACCATGTACACTTAAGAGGAAGTAAATTATAACATCTGTTGCATAAGATAATTATGTTATTGGTACTGCGTACGCGGAGTTGTTATTTTATTTAATTTTAATTTTATTTATTATGGTTAATTAAATAAAAGTATATGTGGGTACAACTATATGCTTTTTGCGATATGGTATGCTTTTTAAATTTGCTTTAATTTTCCTAAATACTTATTTGAGATGTCTAAAATACGTAATATATAAATTTATATTTTGAATAAAAAAAATAATAAAAAAAAGGATTAAAATATTAAAAGTTACTTAAACGCCCCCTTTCTTTTTCTTTTTATAGATTTTCCATTCCACGAGAACCTAAGAAATATTCCATGTGACGGAATAGTTTTCCTAAAAGTGGCTAGATGTCGCTTGATATTTCGAAGCGAATATTACACCTATAAACACAAATTTCTCGTTCAGTGTTTTGAGTTGTTCATATCTGGGAATTAATTAGCGCAAAAGTGAGTAATTTTAATTAGGGTGAATGCTGTTGAACTTATACAGACGATATGCGGTGTATTTTTTCGAAGCAATGGTGCAGTGCTCGGTGGGGGTGTGTAAAATGGCTACTGAAGGTTTACAGTGAAGTGTTTTAAATGTTACGATTGTGCACATAACATCTACTTAGTTTCCTTTCGAAAGGTGATTATTACGTTTTCTTATCTGTATAAACAAACTTATCTGCAATACGACGATGATTGCTTTTTGTCCATGAATATCCTATTGACGTGTTTATATTTAGGTTAAACTCCGTCATACCAATATCTTTCTTTACGTTCCGTAATCTCCTATTTATTTTTCACGTTTCGCGGATATTCCGAAGATATCTAACGAAAACGCGGATGTAAATACGCAAATTGGGGTTTACTTAAACGTGAACGTTTAGGTTATGTTATTAGGGAGAGGTTTTACCATTTTGTTTATCTTACAGGAAATTCACGTATTACCTACTAATGGGGCGCTTTATTTTTGGTTATACTATAATTAAGCTTACAGCTGATGAAGGCTAAATTTGCTTTACGATTGTTACAAAAAGAAAATTGATTACATAAAAATACTACTGATTCATTTATGCAAATGATATCATGCAACACCTATGTTCTATATTATAAAAGTTCTATTTATTTACTTTATTTTTCCATATACCCACCAACAATATTATTTAATATCTTCATGATTTTACTATTATATATCAATTTTGTTTATTTACTAATACTTTCTATAATGTATTTTTACATTACATGAGTCATTTTGGAGCAATTAACTTCAAGATACCAAGTTCACCTTTCTACTAGCTTGAATAATATTAATTAGCCACTAAGTGTTGAGTAATTTTTATTAGTAATATATTTATTTGAAAAATCAAGATGAAGAATAGAAATTGCAATTTACTTTAGCATTCAATTCAATCTTTAATTTGTGACTTTCTCATTACTGATTCGGTTTTGTTGACTTTTCATCTATTTTCGTCTTCTTCGTTTAAAATATAGTTTCACTAACGTCGCTGATCCTCAGTAGCGACAGGTGATGACGTCAATCACAACGAATTTGAATTCCTCGTGTATTTCCGTTGCATGGTACAATATCCGCGATATGAAACGGAAATATACGAGAGAATCGAAGCGTTGTAATGCAGCTTCGTAGCATATTTTCAAGGCCCGTCACAAGAAAATAAGTCGCAGTTGAATCACAACACATTCAGCATTGAATAATAATAATAATAGCACTGTTTTTATTAATATTTTCGATATAACATTTTGAAAAGGCAACGACACTGACCTTTACTGTGATTGATTGCAAACGACATGTTTTTGCTAGGATTCTCTACAAAGTCATTACATTAAATATTAGGCAACCAAAGAAACAGAAAATTAAAATTTGCCGTGTGGGAATTGCACCCTGTAGTGTGGGCTTCTTTAGATGTTGCAATATCAACTTTTAAAATTGAAAAATTTGAAACATTTTAATGAAACTATAAAGCTATAATATAACTTATCTAAAGCTATAAATCAAAGAGTTGAATCTGAATCTTTTGTGAAATTTCAACGTTGTAGAGCGTGGAGATTTACTGATTACTGATTGTTTCAGTTAACTTTGAGATTTTCGATTGTTGCACCAACGTTTTACTACGGTTGGCGGCTAACTATATATTTTTCTAATCACTACAAGTAATTTTCTTGTCAAAACTGATTTTGTTCTTCAGTTGCAATTGTCACTCAATATTTTTGAGAAAATTCATGAATCCTTCTAATTTTATAAATTGACTTGCAGATTTCGGCAAACGATTAAAATCAGAACATATTTTGAAAAAATTTCTTTTAAAAGTTATACACTTGTTTATCTTTTTCAATCCATTTCTGAAAAACCTGAAAAGTAAATTTTTCTTCCATATTTGTTTTCCAATTGTTGGGAAAACAATGTAATTACAAGTCCGAACTGTAGGATGGATATTTCGTGTCACTTGTAATAGTTGTAATAGTAATTTAATTTGAAAAATAAAACCGTGGCGTGAAACTTGTTTGTTTTTAACTTAAAAATAAATAAAAGTTATAACCAAAAGAGCGGCTGTAAACCCTACGAAGAAATGGATGTATGCAAGGGCTTTTAATAGCTGTGCAAGAATTTTGTTACCATTTTGAACAATTTTGTAAAGAATTGTTTTTGCAATAGTTTGAAAGTATAAACAAACAGCATTACTTCAAAGGAAACTTCTTCGAAAAACAATAAATATATTTTTTTAACACAAATTGTAGTTTTTGTATTATCGAAAATTTTCAAGGTGATGTTGTTGTTATAAACTTTTTCTTTTCTTTGTAGCAGATCTAATGGTTTGGCCAGATGACTGATTTAACCGTGGCACTGATGCCAGGCGTAGCCGGTGAAAAGCGGCTACGTCAATTGGAAGCTCTGTTCCTTGGTGGCCCCGTACAGGGCCGGGGGCAGAGCTTCAGCATTGAAACTCTCGTCGATGTCCTCCTTGTACTCTACGACGAATGCTGTAATTCGAGCCTTAGACGTGAGAAAACCGTTTCCGACTTTATAGAATTTGGTAAGTTAATGGTAAAGTTCTGGTTGATTTGCCTTAAATACAAACAGTGAGATTTCATTGATCGTTTCACACGATTCTGTAAAGCTTTTCTTTTTTACTCCTAGTGGTACGGATATCTTTTTAAATAATCATTAGGATTATCTACTTTCAATAGCAAACGTGGAAGTTGAATTACCTAACCACAAGGTATAAAACCGCAAGAGCGCGGAAATTTAAATAATTGGAACATGTGCATATGTTTTACATGAATGTGAAATGTTTATACAATTATGCAATTTCACTGTAGTAGTTATCGTTTTGAAATTTTAATGCTAATGGTTGCGGTCGATGCTTGAATGTTTACTATTTGTAACGTTCGTAGTTCTTGACACTTTCCATAGGTTTATCAACTTCTACATGGAATTGACGTACATCTGTAACCTTTTATTTTATTATATGTACATCGGTTATTTCCGGAAAGAAAGGGTTTTTTCAATTTATTGTATTTTTTTTGCAATTTTAGTACTATTGGTAACAATGTACAGATGTGTGAAAGATAACGACAATTCGAAGTAATGGTGAGGTTTTAAAATTTATTTGTTATTGGATAGAATTTAACAAACAATTGATACTAAATAGCAAGTGAAAAAAACAACAAATAAAATTTTTCCCTTATTTCTAAGAATTCCAACAACGATGCCAATACATTGCATTAACTTTATGCATGACTTATAAATTAATATTACACAAATAAAAAGATCGGGATTTAAGTTAAGTTAAATAGTTTTAAATTAATCAAAAAAGGTTCTTCGTACCAATTTCGAAACCTACTGTTTTATGATTGGTACAGATCTAGACTCCTATGACCACTTAGACAAGTAATGCCTGAGTGAAGGATTGAAATGTATCACTTTAAAGATTACAAAGCAAAACCTATTCATTCTACAACAAACACTGCAGAGTGTAAAATTATTCAGAATTAAATGCCGCATACAAAACTGTTTCTACCATTTTTATTAAGGTTTTGGTTTCTTCACAAATTTAAAAATAAAATCATTTTTTTTTTGTCGATAGTCGGTAGTCATAGCCATAATTTTTATTGAAATGAAAACAAAAATATTTTATCCATTCTGTCAAAAAATTTATATGAAAGAGTTATAATAATGAATGTTTACATGAACGAAGAACGTGTCTTCATTATTAAAAATTATTATGCCGTGTGTGTTAGTTACAGAAGAGTAAGAGACTTATTTTCCGTTAAATACGAAAATAAACCCATTCCTAGTATATCAACAGTCTTGAAAATTTGAAAATACGGCCAGCGTAGCTTTGTGCGAAGACAATATATAACAGAAATGAATGAAGAAATGGTACAAGACGTATTGTATCTGAGTGTTCAACAGCTTTCACAATTCACAATTAAAGTCCTACAGAATTTGCACCCACCAAACTTCTTCCACTCGACTTTGAATCCAGAAATACTTTTTGTAAGATCATGCCTATACTGATCGGCACTCCATTTCATCCATTTGTAATGGTCTAAATGTAATGGTCAAAATATTCGTGCAAGGGCCAAAGAAAATTGCCGATCACATATTTGTACAAACACTTCGAAGTCGTAGGAAATTTAACCTCAGGTAGCTATTTGGAATTTCTGCAGAATAATGTTGGTCCTGCTTTGAAAGGTCCAATTCGACCAGATCAGGGTTTCTGGTTCCAGGAGGATGGGTGCCGGATTCGTTTTTGGGTTAAATGTCAGAGAATATTTGGACGTTGTCTTCCATAATCGGTTGATTGGTCGAGGTGAGAAAATAAATTGACTTGCAGGATCTCTGGACCTAATTCCCTGTAATTTTCTTTGTGGGGATGTCCTAAAGCTAATATTTACTCAAGAAGGCACAGGAATTAAGATTCATTAAGGGAAGCAATAATCCAAGAATTTAATTTAACTACTGAAAGACAGTTATCTAATGTGGAAGCTTCATTTAACAATAGACTTGCTTAGAATGATGGCTTATTCAAATAGCTATTGTAATTTGTTAATTATTTTCTAAGTTATTTAGCTGCAATAATTCTTTTTGTTGTGTGTTTCGCTGTCCTTTGACGTCTTCTATAATAATTATTTTTCTGTTATGTGTTCGCACTTGACTGTCGACACCCCGTATAACTGCATAGTTTAATTGTTAAATCTTGCAGTATTATTAAATCTACTTGTTTGATTCGCTCAAATAAAGTGTTTGCAAGTTACCATTAACAGAGTCAATTTGCTCATGTATAAGTGGAAATTTTACTCTTTGGTTGGCTTGTGTGTAAGCAAATTAGTATATTTTTATTTATTCGTGTAGATAAGGCTTTGATGTTCAAACAAAACGTATGGTTATGTATATATGTAGACGTGCGTTAGACTAATTAATAGTGATATGGAGCAATTATCTTTGCTGCTAGAACGTTACTCATCGTTTCCGGTTATTTAGTTAATAGAACAATAGCAAAGAATGGTTGTATGGAGATAGAAAGGTGTACACATTAAGTATTTTCTTCGTTACTGTAATTCGTATTCCAAGGAATTTCCAGATAATTTGTTATTCTATTGCACTACATAAATGTAGTATGGGAAACACCGAAATTTCCAAGACGCTTCGTCTGCTTGGGATTAGTGCCGATATCGGCTCATTAAACTTTTTTAAGAAAAAGGGGATATTAGTTCGCAATCCGGGCGTTCACACACTATTCGTACGCTAGAGGTCATAGCCGTGAAACCAAGGGTTCGAAGAAATCCCCGCAGGATACAAAAGATTATGGCTCGTGAGATGAAAATCACGCAAAAATTCATGAGTGGCATCATCAAGAAGAACTTTCGCTTCAAAAGGCACACAGGTATTTGCTGACTGTAGCTTTAAAATGAGGAAAAGATTGAAAAGTCAAAACGAAGTACGCTGATAATGGCCACTGAAAGGTTTACTGAAAGGTTTGCTAGGGCGTGGTGATATCACAGATTTGCAAAAACGTATCAGGCAGATTTAGGCAAAATCAAAAGCAAATTGGATTTTTAATTTATATGGGGTTGTATATTTGCCTGGGCCGATTAGAATTCATCGAGGGTAAAGTGAATGCTGCAAAGTATCAAGAAATCTTGCAGAATAGTTTGATGCCCATTATTAGAAGATTGTACGGACTTTATTTCCGAACAGGATGATGCCTCGTGTCAACCGTTCAACCAAACTGGTTTGACTGATAGAATCTTGGCCTTCAAGTAATCTGGATTTAAATCTCATCGGCGCAATGTATGGCGCGAAATCCAAAAATAACAGCCAAATTAAGATAAATCTGGGACACGGTAATTCCTGAATTACGCAACAAGCTTGTAAAAAGAATGCCAGCAAAGTTATTAATTATATTAATTTAGTTTTGCGTCCCAACCTTTAGTTATCCAAATTTATTGTTCTTTTTCATTTATTTATTGCAGTTTAAAAATGTGTCCCAACATATCGGGTTTGTACATGTGAAAGTAGTTCTAGTCTTAAAACCTCAGACCAACTCTAACGTTTTTGTTTTTGTCCCGTTGGGGCCTG
This sequence comes from Oryctes borbonicus, assembly GCA_902654985.2. Classification (NCBI taxonomy): domain Eukaryota; kingdom Metazoa; phylum Arthropoda; class Insecta; order Coleoptera; family Scarabaeidae; genus Oryctes; species Oryctes borbonicus. The sequence goes on from LR736865.1 coordinate 875,714, forward strand.
GGTTCGAAGAGTTGCTATAATTTTCGAGCAATGATATAGTATGAATATGGTATTTGAAGGGGGCCCGGTTAGTCGCCCAATTATTTACTATTTTTGTGTCCTCTTTGCAGAAACAATCGTTATCGTTTTTCCGAATATTGTTATGAATGTCTTCGTATCGATAAGATTTTGCAGTGCCAGATTTTCTTCCTCATATTATATTTTCTACGAAAGACTTCTAATATTTGTAGTTACTCTACTTTTTACTACTATTAATTTGATTTGTGTGACCGTTTACTTGTGATCCGCAATTGGTTCAGTACGATAACTTAGAATCGTTTTGGCGATAGGCCTTTCGATTTCAGCCCCTTATACTGCCAATACCAGATTCATTTTGGTATCCGATCGCCTATCATTTTCTCACTAATTGTTTTATCCACAAATATTTCACAGCTTTTATCACAGAGGTCACTTTAATGCATTTTTGAATTAATTCTAATTTAATCTGGTTTCAATTGCTGCACTTATTAAAGTACTTTAATTATCATATGCTGATTTTCTAATTTCATTTAATTTATCATGAGCTTCATATTTTAAGTCTAGAAACATATTAGATTTATGATTCTCTTTGAGTATTATCGAAATATACTCTAACTTAATTTCACTTTATAATCGCTTAACTTCTGGAGGTAACTGTAGATTGACTAATTATTTTTGGTGTACACTGCCGTTGAGTGAAGTTCGGTCATACAATAAAAATCTATTATATCACACTGTATACAATTATTAATACATAAAATTGGAAAAATATTAAGCATACACTCTTTTCTAAGGGATTAAAGCCATAAATTATTATGTAAAGTAGAAATATTGCGACAACCGCAATAAAGTCCCTTTTATTATCATTCCAAGAATTTCTTGGAAGTACCGATCTATTGAAACGGGTCGTTTGGGGATTATTAACGAACAATACATTTAGGAAATATACCGCAGTATCATTCTTGTTTACTTATCTCAGGCGTAAAGATATAAATTTGCTTCATTTTACTGTTCAACGTGTGTTGGTGTGCATCTGTCGTTTTTGCGCGAAAGTTTTAAGAAAATTTACTTCAAAATGGCACGTGGCAAGCCTACCAGTGTAGAAAAACGTTCACGCATTATTACGCTGTTTGAAGAAGGATATTCGGGGCGACAAATCGCTGAAAAAATTAATATGAAAAGTTCAACAGTAAATGACATCATAAAGCGATATCGGACAACTGGAACTATAGAAAATCGTGTTCGTCCTGGAGCATCTTGGAAAACAACAAAAACTGAAGATTTGAGAATTGTATTATTAAGCAAACGCAATAGAAAATTAACAGCGCCACAAATAGCAGCTGAAGTCAATCGCGGTCGTGAAGAACAAGTTTCGGCGAGTACGGTAAAACGTCGACTTCAATAAGCGGACCTTCATGGACGCATTGCCATTCGAAAACCCTTATTACGTTGGGGCAACAGAGCAAAACGGCTACAGCCCGTTCTCATCTAGATTGGTCGTTAGATGATTGGAAACACGTGCTTTGGAGTGACGAGTCAAAGTTTGAGGTTTTTGGGCAAAATCGACGAGTTTATGTCCGAAGATCTAGAACCGAAAAGTGATCCCGAACTGCATTGTGCCTACAGCGAAGCAAAGGCGTAGTTCTGTGTTAGTGTGGGGATGTTTCTCCTTTACTGGGACGGGAGATTTATGCAGAGTGCAGGAAAATTATTTAGCAATACTCCAGAATCATGCAGTGCCATCAGGATTGCGTATAATAGGCCGTAACTTTACATTCATGCATGACAACGACCCAAAACACACTGCGTTAGTGTGGAAGAACTATCTAAAGGAGTAAGAAGAACAGCACACCCTGAAAGCCCCCACAAAGCCCAGATGTGAACCCTATAGAATTGTTGTGGGATGAACTGGACAGGAGGATCCGAAAAATATGCCCAACTTCACAAGAACATTTACGGAATATTCTGCAACATGAATGGATTAATATTCCACAATTCGTTTTAACAAAACTTATCGAAAGAATGCCTAGAATAGTTCGAGCGGTGATTAACAGCAAAGGAGTTTTTTCGATGAAAAAAAAAAATAATGTTCAGTATGTTATATTAGGCCAGAATAACTTTTTATTTATTTATTTTTGTCTTTTTTACCTGTACATACAATAAAATGTTGTTTTTAGTTTTGTTTGTTTCTGTAACCTTTTCATGTTTTTTACCAACCGACCGAACTTCTCTGAACGGCAGTGTACATATCCATGAAGGAATTTCTTAACGATGTTATTGAATAGAAAGTAAAGCTACTTTTTGAATTATATTTTTTTTTACTTGCCAAAAATCTTGCCCTAAAATTTAGCATTCTTTTCAAAATATTCTTAAAATCCTTGTTAAGGAAGGGCGAAAATGCATTGAAATACAAATACCTCGCACTAAGAATATGGAATTGAATAGCATGGACAGAAAACTATTTAACATGCTCCTACAAGTCTTTCTGTTTAACTTTCGTTCTTTCTGACTTACTTACGGCACTTCTCATTATTATGTGTTAATAGATGTTACTAACTGGCACCGTTACACTAGAACGTTCTTGTAAAAATGTTTGTCGATAGTCACGTGTTGAAGCGACATTTTCTGTTGGTACGTGTCATACAAATTGCACCTGTTAGAATTGTTTTGATGAAGTATGGCGAGGGTATTCAGGAGAAAGTATTGTTTTTATATGATATACGTCAAGGTAATCCTTAAAGAAATTATTCTTTCGTTCTTACTATAATAAATTAGCATAACTGTTTTCAATTTTAGAAATATGATAAAAGCAGACATCTGAATCAACTTGAATCAACTAGGAATATTGAATTGCGAATTAAAGTATTATATGTTTGTATTTAAAGAATGAGCGTTATCATCATTTAAAGCGTCGAAAAGATAATCATTTTATCTGATGATTTAGTAGTTCGAAACTGTTTTACAAAACAAACTTGTTTTACCATCGCCTTTTTTTCCATGTGAATTATTACATTATTTTCCCAGGATTTACCTATGGATCTACAGACAAATGGAGAGCCAGGTAGATGTTGCATATATTTAGTTACGCTGTTTTAGCTAAAAGATTTGTATCGTTTGTTATTCAGAATTTATTACTATTATTTTACATGTCCGTTTGACTTCTCGGGATGTGTTTATCATTTTAACTACGACTTCATTGAAAATGTAGTCAGCAATAAACTGTTTTATTGAGTAGAGCATTTTCAATGCTTAATTCTCGTAAATTCAATTTATTATGGAAAGTCGTTTACGCATTAGTCATGTTAGGCAGTTTCATGTACTTACTGGTTGCAGTACGCCAGCGTGATTTTTTTTATTCAATTTTAAACGAGATGGTCTCTTTACCGATGTAAGTATAGAAGTGGAGAGATTTATTCTATCTGGAAGGATTAAATGTGATTTGGTTTTCTGCTCTTATTATGTATTATAGCAGCGTTGTATGTATAAATAAAATCGATAATGTATGAAATTAGTCATTATGTACTTAATGTGATGGAACCATATCAACCATTATTTTCAATCAGCAGATGAGCATCCAGATGAGTAGAACAATGTAATGCCGACAAAATTTTAGAAATGGTATTAATTACGTATATGTTGTTGTAGACATCCGTGGTCGTTGTTTTCTTTTAAAGAATTTGGGTTTCCGGGTTGAAACCGCGTTGTAATTGCTGCTGTACGAAGAATGTACAACATGCAGCAGCCCAGAAGAAGCTCCATACAATTGAGAGCGAAACGTCGGCTTCTCATGCAATTACGACGCGGTTTCAACCCGGAAACCCAAATTCTTTAATGGTATTAATTACGTTGGAAAAATTTGAACTTTCGAGAGACCTAGTTTTAATGTTTATGATAGATGGTGCCGCAACCATGTGTTCAGCAGGCCGGTCTCTCAAGAAGCAGTATGGTAACTTTTTATTATTACTTGTAAAATCCATGCTCTACATGTTGTGACAGAACGTAGATGTTATCCAGAGGTAGATGCATTAATAGCGAGTGCAAAGGCAGCATTTCTCAAATTTCCAAAACGTATTCGCTAATTTCACGAATTGTGCCCCATATCCCTGAACCACCACAGCCGATTCTGACACGTTGGGAAATATGATTACGGGCGGGGTTTTACTACGATAAGTATTTTGAAAAAATAAAGAACGTGGTTTTACCATTCGATCCGAAAGAAAGTGCAGCTGTCAGTACAAGCCAGAAAAAATTTCAAGTTGTGCAGATTTACAAACTGTCGTTAGAGGAATCAGTGCGAATCGTGAAAGATGTTTACGCACAACTATGTGCTGTAGAAGACGCAAAAAATGAAAGTGTTTCAATGAAGTTTGAAAGTGTTTTAGACAAGGATTCAAATTTTGACACTAATACATGTTTCTGAAGGTACGTCTACAGATGAAGTTGTTTCACTTTTATTATGTAAATATAACATCACTGAACTGTTAAACGCTCGCTTTCTGAGTATAAGCATATTTTTTCCTCACGGCGGACACGTTTTGCAGAAATAACTGTGGAAACGTACCTGATGTTGAAAATATACAAGCGAGTTTCAATATGTCAATTCACGGAAGACGCTTAAAACCGTAAATGTTTTTTTCTCTGTCGTGCACTCCAACTCACACGCAACACAACAATGAAATCACTGATTTCATACATTATCCATTTTATTTATACATACAACGCTGCTGTAATATGTACTACAATAGTAGAAAACCATTTCATTCTTCCAGATAGAATAAATCTCTCTACTTATATACTTACATCGGTAACAAGGTCGTCTCGCGTCCCCACTCCATCGCATAATCTAATATGCAAAGCATAAATTTGCGCATATATTACCCGAACGACTACTCCCATACCGACGCCTGTGAAGCGCACGGAAAATGGCGAACTTTAATCATGGATCTAGTTTAACTTAGGCTTTTATCACAAAAATGTATTACTCCTACATACCTAACGTAGCCCTTTTAATAAACGGATTAAAGATATCAGTAATGCAAATACTGATAATTGATTAACATTTATGGTTAAAAGTGTTCGATTTCACTTGAGCTATGTTTCTCCTTAACTCTCTGATACCTAAGAGCGTGTGTTTTTTCCATTAGCAAATTATATGCAAATCGCCTGTTCAAATATGGCCGCATAGACACGTATACAGGGTGTCTCACCGGGAACTGCATCGATTGATATATCGAAGAGTATACATTGAAAAATTCACATCTTGGCGGCAATTGAGTCCACAAATGAGAAATGTGTTCCCGTAGCTCGTCTCCATCCCTAGACCATCATTTTCATCCCAACGGTGATGGGGTTGAGGTCAGGTGATCTTGGCGACCAAGCGATTGGTTGAATTTCTTGGTGTTCTTTAAACCACCCTCGCACAATTGCTGCCCGACGTATTGGGCTGTGTTAAGTTTTTCAGGAACAAAGGCAAGACTTTGTGCCCAAAGAATTTTATTTATTGCTTGCTTTCTATATCTAGTTACACTTTCATCTGTCCGTATCTCACTTTAAAGTATGGTAGATCGATTAAACAAAGAAAATCTAATGGGTAAGCTGTTCAATCACAGATTAGTCAATTGTAAATTGGGTGGTAGGAAGAAATTCACAATTTATTTAAGTGGCGCGGACTCTAGTGAAGGCGAAACAACTATTGTAGAAAGCGAAATAAAGAATGCGATAGAGAACAAAGTCGTATCCTAAAAACCATTTGATATAGTTTCAGTTTTTAGCAAATGTTTTTTGAAGTTTGCGTTGGTAATTGTTGAAGTTGCAGAGAAGAACATGGAGACATGGTTTCATCTGTGTAAATATTGTAAAACTTAACATTTTACTTCGGAATTTTCATATTGTTAACATCAAATGATTAATACCACAAATGTATTCGGTTGTACCTGGTTATTCAGAATCCTTGAAGATCCCAACATAAATTACCTGATGCATATTGCAAGAGGCAAGATCTCTATGCAATACAATTTGATGATCATTGAAAGCCAGGAATGTGCATCCGGGCAGCCTCAAAGGAAAACAGGTACCCTGGCATGGCACACGGACGGCTGAAGAATAGAAGGTGTTGGAACAGGTATAGGCATTAGTGGGCCTAACTACCATCTAAAAATGCCTACGGGACTCCACACCAACATATTTCAAGTAGAGACTTGCTTTGAACTTCTGCGTCTTAAAGAACCTCGAGACAGGGATACGAGGCGCAGCCATAACTCTATTCAGTGACAGTCAGGCTGTTCTAAAGGCTATCAAAGGCTACTCATACGAATCAATTTAAGGAAACTGGGACATAAAAACCACGTTACCCTGCGATGGGTCCCAAACCATCGAGGAATCGAAGGCAGACAAGCTGGCTAGAGAAGCAGCCAACATGTGCTTTATTGGTCTTAGCCCCTTCTGTGGCCTACAAGAGAGCCACATAAAACAAGTAATAAAAGTATGGGACGACGATCAAAAGACCTCGTACTGGGGCAATGTTCCAGGACAAAAACAAGCGAAAGCATTTACATCAGGCTCACCTAAGACAGCAAAAGGGACCTTAGATTACTGGCGGGATTTCTGACAGGTCATGCAGCCCTAAAATATCACCTATTCAATCTAGGAAAAGCGGAGGGTCAAATATGCGGCAGCACACATTTTATGTAATTGTGTTGCCATCAGTCGCACTCGACAACAGTATTTTAGTAAACTGTTCCTGACATCTACTGAACTGAGGGACGAACATCCTAAAGTAATATTAAGATCCTCCAACTTCTCTAGCACATATAAGGGCATTTTGTTACAATAGATCTATTAAGGTAGCAGTGACTAAAGGCTTCTGTGCCTCTGCCCAATAATACTAATACTGGTTATTCAAGTAAGAGTTTGTATACTTAATACAAGTAATAGTAATAGAGTAACTCCCCGTCAATTACTTTAATGAAAAGCAAAACTACAATGAAATATTTAACCACAACTGACGCTGACTGAATAAAATTTCCAAATAAATATTTGAAACAATGCCTAATTGTTATTCAGGAATTTAATTTAGATATTAATTGTACGATAGTTTCTTACTTTAAGAAATTCAAACGTAAAAGCTTATTTATACAAGATATTTGTTATAATCAGTTAGAAGAAAAAAGTCCAGAGATTTTCGAATATTATTATATAATCGTTGTTACAGAATCATCAAATATTTTCGTTGAAGATGTTTTATAATTTGGCGTCATTTATCATCAGGTCATTTCTCGAAATTTCCAAACATCGTTTCAAGTTTCTATACGTAACTGACAAGTTTATTTATGTTTTCTAAAGATAACTATTAACTACTACCACATTTGACTTTATGAAAAATGTGTATTTTTTTTTGTGTAATTTGTATTATTTAATGTTCTGAAATATTTCAAATTTAAGTATGTGTTCCTTATATCAATCAGGATGGTTGCTATTAAATCCACATTCTTTTCGATCCAAGATTCGGATTTTTCCCTTTATTTATTAATTCAAATTAATATGCTACCTATCTACCTATTCATTGGGTTGTTTTTGGAACCAATACTGCTTTCGAAAAGATTACGTTCCATGTGTTTATTTTTGTACAATGGTAGCCTTAACCCTTTCGAGCCGGATTTTTTATTATTAAATCCTGATTAGATTGTAATTTTTTTAAACAACAACAAGATGAAGGTAAGTGAAATAAACACCTTAAAATGTTATTCGAAAAAAAAGTCCGCCATTTTGTATGGGACATATATATCCCAGTCAGACTTTTTTAGTGGGAAAAATATAACCCATTAGTCGTCGAAATGCAACTTTATTGAAAAAAAAATCAAATGTAGTATATCATTTTAAATGGAAAGGAGTGAAACATGTTTTGCATAGAGGTATGTTGCTGGGTTACATATGACCCAATAGGCTCGAAAGGGTTAAATAAAGGTTGAAGTTATTTTGTGACGACTGAATATCTGAGAAACCATTTATTTCATCGAAAAAAATATAGATAACAATGTTATCATATGAGGTGGGAGCGTATATTGCAACAACTACGTTTAATTAAAAGATGATTGTTGAATAAGTACATTATTGTCCACAAAAAACAAATAGGTTTTTACTGAAATTTCTTTCTATTTAACAACTATACATGGATATAAATAAATTAATAAAATAACTAAAACAAACAGAGAAAAGGACTAAATGAGCTACAAATCAAGGAGCTTTCTATTGTTGCTGTACACATCTTTCCTGGCATTTGTCAGTTTCTTATGTTTATAAGTTAGACCGCCAACATGTTGGAACTGCGATAAGAGCCACGAGTTAGTAAAACGGACCAATCGGTGAGCGTAGCACCTTCTGGTAACGCCCACCTGTTGGTTTATCGTATATCGCAGTTCCAACATAATTTTACCTTACACGTAAACGTTGTGGTGATGGTGCTGACTCTAGCGTTCACTGTTACGCAAACCTGTGGGATATACATACAACACTCGCAATAATTTAATTAGGGTCTGTAAGTTATTAAATAATGGTATTTCTAAAATTAAACGTAGACCTTATCCCCTTCGTACGACAACATTTTTATTTACATCTTTTTGTTGATTAAATAAATGGTGTTTGAGTTATTTAGTCGTCTCGAGATAAATGAATCACTCGGTATTACATTTTATGTAAAAGTTAAATTAATACGGAATCCATGATTCGATTATTTTATTTATTTTAAGGGAATTGCTCTGATAGATCGATTTAGTTTTTTAAAATTCCATCTTTTCTCGCAAAACAGTATTCATTACGTTATCATTATTGGCTCGATTTGTATAAACAACATCCTATATTATCGTATTTCTTATAATTCTTTTGATTACTTAGATAGCGATGTATATTACGTTGCAAGGTTTTCGAGAAAATAAAATATAGGTTTTTATAGGGACTAAACTGTTTGAAATTTTAAAATAAAAATAAACGTGCTCTTATCCTAAAAAATTGCGATGCGTGTTACCAACTTTTATACACCATCACCTGGATAATCAGATGATTTTTCAGGATCATTTTATACAAACTGTCATCACGTTATTGAGTAAGTAAAATTGGGAATATCAATCATTTCCTATTTATTTTCTTAGTAAAATGCTGATATTTGGCGTTCGTTTTGTATATTATGCTTCAAATGTTGCCGTTCCGAGCACAATTTAGGGGTGGTGCATTTTTAATTGCAGCTAGTGTATTAACATTATTTATAGGCTAATAAAACCGTTTTTCTTGTTTAATTTTTTTCAATCGTTGATCTGTAGTGCGGTTTAAGTAGATGTTTTTAGATCGTGACTCAATAGAAATCGCAAAATGTAAATGAAGGCACGCAGGCCATAGAGAAAACTTTTTGGATTATAATCCCGTGCTTTCGGTTTGATTAACAGCCGGATGTAGCTCGATTCATACTTGTATTGATTATAATTCGAAGATGCGCTTGATTTTAATAGTTAATAGAACGATCCTATAAATAAATTTATTATAAGCAATGTTTGAGTTCAGAATCGGCACCACTTTAAAATTAATACTTGTTGGAAACTATTCCAAACGCTTGGTTTTTTATTCTACTGCTACACGCCTATTAATTACATTTTTATAGTAATAAATACGTTTTTAACGATTAATTGAAACTGCAACGTGCTTTCATTATTCTTTTTATATAGGTGCAACAATTATTGGCACTACTGTTAAAATTTGCCAATTGAAACTAAGGGGATCTGAATAAAAAGGATTTAATTTAATGCTTGTAACGAGTACAACATATATGGCATATATATGTCCGATTCCAATATGTAGCATTACAGGTCTATACTAGAAGTTCCCAAACTTTTTTTGACCATTAGACCACTTAGCAATATTGAATTTACTTCAACCTACTAACGTCAAATGTGTTTCTCACATCCTCTCTAATAGTGCGAATAGGGTTTCTGAACAGTGGGTAATTATACAAAAAAACATTTTTATTCAGATCTTTGGTGAAACGAGGTATGAAGAAAACTTATCAAAAAACAACAACATCTGAATTACTGATACCTCGTTCTGAACTGTACCTTAAGTTTTTGGTTAGCTTACTTCCATGGCTTGTTGTAATGTGATGTCCAATTCCTCAATGCCTCCCATACGGATCGATAATCCATTGGGGCATTTCCATAGCACAAACATCCTTAAACCTACTTTTGAAGTCTGTGCGAAGGCTAACCATAGGCCAAATCGTCATCGTGGACGCCTGGATGTTTGACAATGGGGAACGGAAAATTCGCGTTTTCCACTGTTTTGCTTCATTTGATTAATACTAGCTAGGAAAACTGTAATGGTTGACCGTGTTCAGTAAATAGATCTGTTAAATAAGCAATATCTGGTTTTGATTTAATAAAATTTCCTTTCAAAATGAGATATATAGCACCCATAAATCCTAAAACATAAGCTTTTCGACAATCTGTACATTTAATATTGATTTAATATCAAAGTTCTTGCAAGGAACAGTCCTTCATGAATTTATTAATCGTTTACATCGTTTACAAATATATGCCAATAATATTGCTTCATTATTAGGTAAAGTTGACTCATCCAGTTGAATAGCGAAATACTGTTGCACTTTGCAGACAATTACACAGTAAGTTCCTCACATCGTAACTCATGCCATCAATACGGCTTTGAACTATGTTCTCATTTTGGATACAACTTTTGTACCGATTTATTATGTTAAAATAGCCACTTTTCTTCTCAATATTCGGAATGATCCCGGGACCAGTGTTTGTCCCTTATACCGCCGGGTTGGAAACGATCCATACACTAGTTGAATGTTGCACTACGGGACTGCTACACGCAGCATTTTTTTTTCTATACGTTAGGGCGTATTTAATTGCTTTTCAGCAAGTCTGGACATTATGACATGTATCCAGATATGGTGGATGAAACTTGCGACAGACAGGAGTAGAGAAGCATAGAATTGCTTACAAACGGGTCGTGTTTTTTAACATTTATACAACCTTGGGCTTTGTGCTTTGAAAATGACAAAAGATAAAGGATTTTTGAATAAAGTAACAATAATAAGAACAAAGAGGTAGAACATTGGGACGCTAACCCAGCGGCGGTGGGTGATGACGTTAACGAGAAGGCGCGCACAACGGTGCGACTTACTCGTATATTTCCGTTGCATAGTACAATGTATACAATATGCAATGAAAATACACGAAGGAATCGTCGCTGCACTAATTATATAAACGATCGTATTACGTTATATGCAGCTCTCTTTTTCCGGCATGTACAAGAAGTCGTCCGACTAGAGTCGGATTAGCTTGGTTTGCTGAAGTACAAATATTATCCTCCACTTCACGTATTTATTGTATTTAAAAGCGGTTTCTTTTATAAATAAATTATAAATATAAAAAAATACATACTTTTGATAACAACGAGAGATTTATAAACGCAGTGAATCATCAATAAAAACACAATTTATTTCATGCAAGATATTGAACTGACGCATTGTAGATAACCAGAATACAATGTTTAAAAAATCTATTCAACTATTTGGAATTTATTCAATTGAACCGAGAAGTTGAATATTCAAATAACATTATTTTTTATGTAGTTGGAACCATTAAAATTATTAATTTGCATGCTTTCACTAAATTAAACTTAAACAATTAATATTATTGTCAATAAAATAAAATGTGATCCGTATTCAATATAAAGTCAAAATTATACATGATTATTCCAGTTTGTCACTATTTTATAGCGACTTTAGAAAAAAATTAAACTAAACTGTTTTTATTGTTTTTTTTTTATAATCTTTATGCATATCTTTCCATTACTCTGGTAGTTTTCGATAAACTTTATTGACGATGATGTGAAATATTGACCAAATTTCAAATATTTATTTATTATCGTATGTTAGTTATACAATGCCATTTATACAGTGAGTGTTCGTATTTACAGTAATTTGAATATTATACTTCTGATTGTATCCTGTTGAGTTATGCATTCGCGACTGGCCGTGGGTATCTTCTCCAGCGGGACAGGTATAATCTCGTATCATCTACAGCATATACGGCGAAGTGATGCTAGTAACAAAATCATCAAACACTTTACACTCATTATATTATACAGATACTAAGCATCTGCGATTATAACAAATTATGAAATATTTGGGATTAAGTGAAGATTTTGTAGAAAATAAAAGCTGAAGGAATAATTTGGTTTTCCCAAGACATCACTTTGCAGACCTTTCATCATGTTAAATTTCTGAAAAAGGAAACTGTACTAGCGATTTTGTTTTCATCATCCATTATAAGATAGATATATAGCATCTTTTTTAACTATTTATTTTTATTTCAGTTAAACCTGTTGCAACGTGTATTAAGTCTTTAAGATTAACCAGAGATGATTTTGAAATTATTAAGGTAATTGGAAGAGGAGCGTTTGGGGAAGTGTGCGTTGTGAAAATGAGAGGATCTGATAAGGTAAGCCAAAAATATGAATTGTTTGGAAATATCGTCTTTGATTTATATTTATAGGTGTTTGCGATGAAAATATTGAATAAGTGGGAAATGTTGAAGCGAGCTGAGACTGCGTGTTTTCAAGAAGAAAGGGACGTTCTTGTTTACGGTGACAGGCGATGGATAACACATTTGCACTATGCTTTTCAGGTACATACAAGTTCTATGGCTTATATGCAGGCTTATTCTCTATTGTATGCGTTCAGAGGTGTACACGTTTTTGCTCCTCTTTTGTGTTTAGGATGAATCGAATCTGTATTTAGTAATGGACTACTACTGCGGCGGAGATCTGCTTACGTTACTCAGTAAATTCGAGGACAGACTTCCGGAAGATATGGCGAAGTTCTACATTGCGGAAATGGTGCTCGCTATAGATTCAATACACAACTTAGGATATGTACATAGGTATGTTAGTGGTTATTGTATCAGTAGTATCCAGTACACATGTCCAGATTAAGAGCATAGCATATTTTTTCTTATCAACATTATAAGTTTCTATGTTTACAATAATGTCGGGCTATAAAATTCAAAAATGTTTTCCTTGTCGAGAGGTTTACGTTGGTGAAATTTTACGGATATAGGTGTTAATAATTTTTCCTGGAAATTAAAACCATTGCAAATGTTTATATCGTAGATTAAGAATACGAAATAGTTTTTTCGTTTAGCGTTTGGCATAACGATGCTCTGCATCAGAGGCTATTTAGAGGAATCCGTTGCTATCATAAAAAAGGTCTTCGGTGAATTTCCAGCGTTAATTAGGTAACGAAAATATATTGATATAAATATCAAAATATCGGATATAGAGCACGGAGCAAAACGTTGACACAAAATGGAAAACTTGTTTATTGTTAGTATTTCAGAAAATTGTTACTGAGAAAAAAGTTCCTGCATTCTTTCAAATTAAATTTTAGTCATATGTAAAATTATGCACCGTTCGGACCCAGGAACAAAACGATTAGGCGTACTCCCGTGTACTTGCGCAGTTCTCTTACAGAGAGGAAGTTAAGTATCCGAAGGTGCTAGCTTACCTTGAAATTGCACGTTGAAAGAATTTCAATTAAGGCAATCAGAGCCACCTTAGTCTGAGTATAGCGCTTAGCATGCCTCGGCATGCCCCAAGTCAACTGCTGCTCTGGTGATTCTACTTAATCTGGTGTCTCTGCATTTGCTACATCTCCAGCGAAAGGAATTATGCCATATACATAATATATAATTTTAATCCATTTTCTAATTGGCAATATAAAAGTTAATTTCCAAACTATATTTTCCTTAGTTAATTTTCATTGTCGCTGTAAAAGATGCTATGTTGTCCTACTAACATAAGTAATGTCGCTTTTTGTACAATCTGTTGTAGTTTGCTCAACTCTTTTTCTTATATTTTTTGAGACTAGAATCATAGCTTCAAGTCCATTAATTTTGGTATCTTGGTACCTAATATCAGAGTTTGCGCATGCGCATTTTTAACATGATCGTTATGATAATGGAGTTAAAAGGAAAATCATAGACGTAACATATCCAAAATGTAATTTTTTTAATTTATTTATTAATAAAATAAATAAAAAATGATCTTCGTTTTAAGTTTTTTATACACCATCGTATATATTAAAAATAAATAATATATGCAGAAATTATAATAGAGTTAACAATTAAAAGCAAAAAATTCTCGTATTTTTAACATTCTAAAGTAATTGTGTAAATAGTACTAAATCCATAAATTTGACTATCTTGCCCTGCATTTTTCTAAAATTTACATTATAATTGCAAATAACTTTGTATGTTTAAGTTATAGGATAAGATTTGGAGAATTTATCAAGTGCTTCCTGAAAATCATTCACAAACTTTTATGTCATTTCTTCGCAAATATTTTCTATGTATATGATTCATCTTAAGTTCATTTAAAATATCAACGTAAAGTTGTATTAATTTTCAGTGGCGAGCTAACTGCAAGGAACAGATGTTACGAATACTTTTTTTATACTGTCCATACCTACAATGAAAGTCTACTATACGTAGTTGATTCGAAAGAATTTACTTCTGGTCGTTATGCTACAATTAACATTAATGTTCATTTCCATAAAATGCTTCCAGTAATATGTATTTTAACATACTTAACCCCTCACGTGAAGTGTACCATTCAAAAGAAAAGTTAGCACAGACCCAAGAATTATTAATTGTGCCAATAATTAGATAATAATTACAGTACGGAAATAACGACAGCATATCGTTACTTTCACAAAGATAAATTTTATACCTGCAACTGCGAATCGTAAACTAAAACTTGAAGAACCATCAAATGAAATGCAAATATATTGCAGAACTCCACACACAAGAAATTCCGAAGTAATTCATAATTTCCTTGAAATCTTTCAAACCCTGTTAAACAATCGAAATCTGTCAGAGATCTATCATCTTTATTTTCTGATATAATCTGGCGATCGAGGCAGCGTTTATTAAATAAATATTTTCCTCTTTTTCTTTGTTAACCAGATTTTACTTAAAACGCGAGTTTCCTCCTATTAATTATCAATTTGGATCGAGATCATTAATTTTAATTATAAGCATCTCCTTAAATAAATTTTCAGTAGATTTTGGGAGAAATCTTTTTTATCTTAATATTTTGCGTTAATAAATTTACCTCTCATTCATACAGGCTTCCATTGTTTGTCGCTCTATCGCAGTTGATATATTCCGTAGAATTCTATACAAAGTATTTAGTGTGCAAATCAGGTTTATGGTGGCTGACGTTATTAAAAAAATATTTACCACCTGTATAACTTGTGTGTTTACCGTAGTGTGCCGTTTGAATGTATACGAGCTGAAAAAACTTGAATGAAAGATAAAAGTAACATATTATGTTTTCTGAGAACGTTATTAGTTAAATAAATATTCTTTATATTTAAATTACCACATACAACTCACCAATCCTTCGGTTGATAATAAGTAAAGGAAAATACGTAACAATACATTTTCTTGTATACTGTTCTGTTTTTTCCTTTGTTATAAGAGTAGACACAACAAAACCCTTATCCGGCGCACACTTCACAAAGTACAAATATTGTACTTGTCTGGCTTATTTGTCTTTGTTATTCTGCTTCAAGTAGTCCTTTAATCATTTAAAATTTAGCTGCGGGCATTTTCATGTCAGGTTTAACAGTTGCGCGAGTGTTTAATGGTTGTATTAATGGAGATAATTATATTTGTTTAAATAAAATATGTATTATTAAATTACTCTTTTTATACCTATTTTTAAGTTAGTAATGGGGAAGTCAATGTAGATTATATTGATTACATAGCGCTTTCATACAGGATGTCTCAGAAAAACTTGTAAATATTTTAAGGGGTGGTAGCAGTGCCTTTTTCGAGTAAAAAAGTTAACACAAATATGTGGTTAGTTTGGAAGCGTTATATAAATACAACCGTGCCATTCCATGGTATCATAAAACACACTGTAGAACACTAAAAAATACCACATATTGCAAGAAATCATCTTTTGTTAATACTACAACTGAAATAAACAATTTTCAAAATGTATGAATCAAATGATGATAATTTAGATTTATTTGTTCAATGTCCTGTATTCTTCGAATGTTGCCTGTGATGAGATTCTTTAAATGAAATTGTATTAGCAAGACTCGGCTGATGTTCCGCTCGTCCTTGAAATCTTGGTGGTTGGCGGCTGAAAACCAATCACTGTAAAGGCAAGGATACATCATATTATTCCAACATTGTCGAATATTGGGAAGTTCTAAGTATTCGCTAGTCAGTGTTGCTGAATAGATATTTCACCTAATACGTCGGAAAGTAGCGAAGACATCAGTTAGCTGTTACATAATATGATTCTTCTTTAGTAATCTGAGGCAATGTGAATACGATCATTACTATTTGCTAAATAGACTTAGTTATGTAAAAAAATATTTAGTATTATTTTAAAACATTTCCTTGCAGAGATATAAAACCCGACAACGTGTTGCTGGACGCAAATGGGCATATTAGGTTAGCAGATTTCGGCAGTTGCTTGAAATTGAACGAAGACGGAATGGTACAATCGAATGTAGCAGTTGGCACGCCCGATTATATATCACCTGAAATTCTACGGGTAATTATAATTAGAGGAAAAATTGAAGGATGTTACTTTATGATTTGTTTATGTTTAAGGCGATGGAGGATGGACAAGGAAGGTACGGCCCTGAATGTGATTGGTGGTCGTTAGGTACAAAAAAAAAATAAAGCTAGATGAAAAATTGATGACCTAATTGTTTGCAGGTGTTTGCATGTATGAAATGCTATTTGGCGAAACACCATTCTACGCCGAAAGTCTGGTGGAAACTTATGGTAAAATCATGAATCACAAGAATTGTTTCGATTTTCCAACAGACGTAGAAGTCACGGATCACGCGAAAGATTTAATTCGTCAATTAATATGTAGTCAAGATTTTAGGTTAGGACAAAACGGAATACAAGACTTTAAGGTTCGTAAATATTAATTGTCGCTACATTTTATTGTGCATTAAAATTTATGACGAACCTCAAATCCGGCGCATTACAGTTTTACTATTTCTTGATTGCGACCGTAACAGTCTTCGGTTTCACGTTTAATATCATTTACGAATATTTATCCCATTTGCAGAAACATCCGTGGTTTGAGGGTGTCGATTGGGATGGCATACGGGACAGTAATGCACCTTATATACCCGAAGTCTCTAGTCCCACAGATACTTCAAATTTTGATGTGGATGACGCTGATATTAGAACGTCGGATGCTGTACCTCCAACTGCCAATTCAGCCTTTGCTGGACTTCATTTACCTTTTATAGGGTTTACTTTTACTCAAGGAAGGTATGATATTGTTTTCTTAACCTGTAGAAGAAAATCTTGTATAGAATTAACATTTTTTACGTATTCAAACATACTTCTGTATAAAATAGACTTGTATGAGACACTTTCATAGTTCTTTTTTAAAATAGCTACAATAATCACAATTATAGAACGACGTACAAATTACTTGCTATTACTTACTATGCTGGTAACTCCGAAGCATCACTTAGTGATGACATTTCCGCTGATGATCTAGTATTAGCGGTGATCATCATTGTTATCTACCTCATACTTTCTTCGGCAATGTGTTTGATGCAATTTTGTTATGCTTCAGAAGTTATGAATTGGAGTCCTTCATATTCCTTCACTTGAGCACATACCGTTTCGATTGCAATGATATGGTGGCAGCCTTAAAATTGTATAACCAGTTTCTGTTGCAATCTCATTACGCAGGGTATCGAATTAAGTTTTTAACTTTATTTTAAGTGCGAGTTATCCGTGGCAATTCCTTATAAAATATGCAAAATAATAAAATTGATTAAAGCATCCTTTTTCCAACCAGCCGTTTTTTCTGCCTGATAAGGTATATTATCCAATACAGTAACACAATTTGGTTCATTCTGCAAATACTTCACCGTTCATTTCTTCATGATAATCTGAACTTTTCGATATAAAATACAGCAACAACCCATTTTCAACAAAACCATTATCATTTCCAGTATAGATAGATGGATTTTTTTAGTGCAGTTGTTTTGCCTTTAATAAAAGTTTGTTGTCGAATGCACGATTTATCTTTCCATGATTATGTTTGGCGTGGCCTACGTTAACCCTGGTCTCATCTAAGTAAAATATTCTTCGAGCTTTTGCACGAAATTTCCGGATCTTTGTTAGGTAGTTACATCTCCATAAAATAATGTTTTGCCTTTTCATCAATATATTATTTCGACTGTGTACTTCCACTTAAGGTCTAATTTCTTCAGAATTTTTCATAGCATTGTCCGTTTTAGTTCTAGCAAGGTATTATCTGTATTAATGATCTACAAATTGGCAAATTGCAACATTTTTTAAAGTACGCAAATCAACGAAAGAAAACCATCTTTATTTTTTTGTCATCGCCCTGTATACATAGGAATCGATTGTTAGTGGAATTGCCATAATTTGTTTAACACGTTATAGAATAAATTAATATATAATTAATCGGAAGATAATATGATAAGACATCGTTATATGTACTCATATAAAAATAGCTACCTTATCTAATCATTTATCTCGCACCAGTTGTTTGTACACTATTAATGTTTAATATGTTTGACTGATTCAATTAATTACTTGTATAAGTAAAGTTGACCATTTAACTAATGCCTATATCTTCTTTCAAATGACAGCCTTACCTCAGACTTGGGCATGATAATGTCCCCAAACATGAGCACGTTAGACAAGCAAAATAAACGAAACAATGGTGATATTAGGTCGCTAGCATTTAGAGGTGAGAAGGAAGTAGAAAAACGGATGTCGCCTGACGGTACGAGGAAGCTGCAGGACGAGATTAACATGTTAACGAAACGAAATTGTGAACTCGAATCGCAGTTACGAAGTTTGGAAGCGACAGCGACAAGTCATTCAAGAGAATTGCATGTCGATTCTTTGGATGGTACTGAAACAAGTGAGTGTATTTTTTGTATACTATTAATATTATCGTTGTTTGAATATATGAAATTACTCAGTGCAATACATATTCGAATTGAGCAATCCAACCCTCGGCAGGTGCTGCCCCCTACAGCATAATAGCACCACTGGATTAATATACAACAAAATGAACGCTGAATTAGGATTTTTCACGAGTATGTGGATGTTTATTTTTTGTTTTTTTTTGTATATTTAAAACTTCTCTCAAGATTTAATGAGAAATCCCATTTTGCAATTTTTTTGAAGAGACACGAGTGTTAAATCTTTACTAATATTTCACTTTTGTTCCTTCAGTACGATATAACGTCCACTACATTTTACGTGAAGTGTACGGCATAGAAGTGTAAATTGTGGAAGTAATTTTATGGAATTATCGTTATCACACTACCGAAAATATGATCTGATTTTGGGATCTTCCAGATACAGCAATAGATTTTTAGATAATAAAATTATAATAATATATAATAAATAATTAAGTAGAGACTAACGAGAAGCGATACTTCATCTTCTCAATAAAACTCAGATTTTTATGCTTATGTCCAACATTTGCCATATTTTTGGTTAATTCTCTGCCTGTTGTTATACTCTGCTTATACACAAAACTCAATTTATTTGAATTAACAAATGTCCATTTAAATTCTAAATTAAAGCAGAGTCAATTATTTAAATTTTCCGCTACGAAAATAGCTAAAAAAATGGCCAATGGTCAAATCCTTGCTATCAGAACATCAAGAGCGGGACGCAAAGTATCGCTTCTCGTTAGTTTCTATTCTCTGATTTAACTTCACATTTCAACTTGTAATTTATCCCCTTGGTATTACCGGTTTTCGAAGCTAACCGAACGGTAGATTGGTCTGAAAACTTCTGAAAACGTTTCAAACCGCTACGATTTTGATTTCACTCACAGAGGGATGGCTTGTAGTTTGGTTTCTGAAAAAATAGAAATGTTCAAAATGTTATGGCAAAAACTGTGAGGCAACAGCGATGTAAGGTGGAGCAAAAATACTCGGAACCACGCCGATGACGTCGGGTAGGCGGAAACATGCTCGTAGGTAGTGTAATCTTGCTTTCCTTGCATTGCGTTTGCTGTAAAGGTTTCCACCAATACCACGAGGAAGCTATTTTAGTATTATTTTGTTTTGTTACTGTTTCTAGGTATTTTCTGATTAATTTGTCTGCCTCACCATCCATAATTTAATTAGATAACTGTTTCACATGAATTGGTTTTAATAACGCTGTTGCCATTGATGATCTTGTACATTTTGTCCTATCTGTATTGCCCATAAGACTGACTAATTACATATTCAAACAACGGTTTTTCGCTTGGAGCAATATCTGAGTCTGTTTGTATTTATTCATTGCAGTGAATAAATTGAAAGAGATGGAGAAAACAATAAGAATTCTCAAGCAAGAAAAGGAAGAGGCACAAAAAGATAAGCTTGACCTTCAGGAGAAACTGAAACTTCAAGATAAAGAACTAAAAGATGCGCTGGCGCAAAGAAAATTAGCAATGGCAGAATACACCGAAGTTTCAGACAAGCTTTCAGAATTAAGACAGCAGAAACAAAAGCTTTCAAGGCAGGTAAGTATTGAAATCATCCGCAGGTGAAGTAGACATGAAGCTTGAATTATTCTAGGTTAGAGACAAAGAGGAGGAACTGGAAACAGCCATGCAGAAAGTGGACTCATTAAGACACGACATACGAAAGGCCGAAAAATTGAGGCGGGAATTGGAATCGAGAGTAGAAGACGCATTAGCCGAAGCAACGAAAGAACGAAAACTCAGGGAAAGATCTGAGGAGTATTGTAGACAAATGCAAGCGGAATCCGATAGACTGAGGGTTAGGAACGAACTTGGACCCAGAGATCAACAAGATGCACTTAGGCTTAAAGCTGAGCTGGAAAAACTGGAGGTGAATAAAATTAATTTATAAATAGCATTTATTTGTTATTTAAAATGTAAATATTGCAGGTCCAGTATAATGAAAGCCTCACACAACAACAAGCACGATACAATATGGAGCTATCGTCGCTACGAGAACAGCTACAAGAGACGGAAAACCATAGGGATTTATTAGAAAGAGAGGTGATTATTTTTCATCGTCATCCTTATGTTTACACATTTGTTTTATGCATTGTTCTTTTTTGTTCGATAAAGGTGCATTTGTTAAAAGAAAAACAGGAGAAAGCTAGGTTCGAAGTGTTGGCAGATAACGAGCAAGCAATGGAGCTGAATCATAGGCACGAACGCGAAAAACAATTGTTGCGCGATGAAAATATTAAGCTTGCATCCGATGTAGAATTTGTGAGTTTTGTTTGGTTTTGTTCGCGTCTTTTTTTTATATATATCTTCTTTTTACTCCTAAATAACGTTTATATGACATTCTTTATTTTGCATTAACATTCTGGCTTAGTTTTAATTGTACAAGACGGATCCGTACCTAGTTTGTTAACTTGGATTCTTTTGTAATTTGTGAAATAGCTTACGGAATCCATGGAACGCTTGCAAAACGAAAGAGGTGCGTTGGAAGTTGAATATAGCCAACTGCAAGGAAAACAGGAGACGTTGAGTCAATGGGAATCGCAGCTTTCGGAAATTATTCAATGGGTTAGTGATGAAAAAGATGCAAGATCATACTTACAAGCGCTGGCTACAAAAATGACTGAGGAATTAGAATATCTTAAACATACTGGTAGGTGTCTTTATATACAGCGTGTCCATTTAGTAGGCAAGCGGAAGAGAATTAATTTCCTTTTTAAGCAATTTAGAGAAAAAAATAAAGTTATTTAGAGACAAGTTCTGCATAAAAAATGATGTCTAAGTATACAGAGGAACTTCCTTTGTATTATGCGTTTACTTTTTAATTTACGTGAACTTTCCTCAACGTTTCTATTTATCTTGATTTTTGAGATAATTTGAAATATTTGTAAAATTCCGTTGTTTGTATTATAAGTTTTTGTTTTGCTAAAAAACACTTGTTTCCGAATTTTTTATTTGAAAACTTTGTTAGTTAAAAAAGCTACTCAGGAAATAATTATCTTTCAACCATGCGTTAGATGAACGCACTGTGCAATTTTATAAAAATATACAGTGTGTTCACAAACAAAGAAAACGAATTTGTTAATTATGATTAATAAATTTAATTTAGAAACCGAAGTGCGGAATTGTAAATTTGTTGTCATTAGGATATAGTATATTATGCAATCAGGCGTAGTACCTTTTGTACCTTTTTTTAGAGGCTCTGCTTGAAAATCGTCGGAAAAAAATGTTTATTGCTGGAACTACAAACTAAATTGGTACAATTTAGTTTCGTCGAAAAAGTAAATTAAATTTAAAATTCTGGTTTTCTCGAAATATTAAAATATAATCTACTATAATAATTATTTTCGCGCATTGTTTTGTGAAATGTTGTTTTATCTTTGTTTCTATATGTTTCTGCAAAATGCATATCCAACATAACATATCAAAAAAAAATCCTGTTAAGATAGTTCCGTCAATTATGCGATGCGAATCACATGATGGATCAGGTGCCGCCTTGAACTGTTTGCTATAAAGTATAAAGTATGCAATTAGCGCTTTTGCAATTTAAGAATTGCAATGCCTAGAATAATTCTGGATATTTCATTAATCGTGAAATGTAGTGCAATTTTTTGTGATCACCCATTAACGCGCAATTGTTTGTGTCTGTCATAATTATGCAGTTTCGCCAGAAATGTACCGTATAAGAATATATAACAGTGACGTCATTGATACCATACGTAGATATGTTACATTAACTAAAATATATGTAGTGAAAAATCTTAGATAAAATATATAGAATAGAATTTAGGGATCAGTTATTGATTTGTATATCAGTATGGAACATTGATGTAGGTAGAAAAGTAAAATTTACATTAAAATTTGTTTTTTTTTTTACTGATTTTTGTAATAAATGCGCTCATTTTTTCTGTAAGGTGTTTCTAATGCTGTCGGTGCTGGTGATAAGAATTGGAGAAATCGAAGATCGCAGAAGCTGGATAAGATGGAATTATTGAATCTACAAAGTTCTCTGCAGTCTGAAATTCAAGCGAAACAGGCTATCAGCGAAGACCTCAGTAAAACTAGAGCAGAATTGCTGGCAGCACAAAAGTAAGTATTCTCAATATAAATTTTCTACTAAATTTCAGTATACTAGCAAAAGTTTATAGTTTTCGACCATTATTAATTATTGTAGTCTGTCATTGGGTGCATTTAGTGGATTACAGCGCTGCTAGCTCTGAGCTCCGCTAAATCTAGTAATGCCACCGCTAACTTTTAGCGCTAGCTCTAGCGCCTGCCATATTACTTGGCGGAAAAAAATTTCAGTAACTAATATGGTCTCAGTCGGCTGTGCTCGGTTCTGTTTACCAAATGAAACAACTTCGTATATTGTGCTAATTGTATTGTAATATTAGGCTTTTATTTATGTTTTTAAATTATATTTTTTATTTTTAGAGAATTACGAGAGTACAAACAACGCAATGATGTCTTGGCGGTAGACCTTAAAAGGAAGGAGAAACACATCAAAGATTTACAAAATAGGCTTGATTCGGGAGAAGGATGTGAGTACCGTTTTTATTTCCTTATTTTGGGACTTCGAATCTTTATTAGGAACAAGTAGAAAGTTGTTTTCGTTAAGCGAGTACAACTTTTAACGTTTCTTTTTTCCGAGAAGTATGATTTTATCATTTTCTTATTCTAATTTAATTCTATTTACTTTGATTAGTTGCGTGTATGTGTTTGTATTAATTTGTAAAATTAAACG
Organism: Oryctes borbonicus; assembly: GCA_902654985.2. NCBI lineage: Eukaryota > Metazoa > Arthropoda > Insecta > Coleoptera > Scarabaeidae > Oryctes > Oryctes borbonicus. The sequence continues at coordinate 899,562 of LR736865.1, forward strand.
AATCTTTATTTTAAATCACGCATTATCTCTGTAACTTTTTTTACTTAATTATCTTATTTTCACATGTACAGTGTATGATAAAACCATTCTTCGACATCTCAACATTGCAGTCTGTCCCTTATTTTTTCCATTTAAGTGTTAGTACTTTCTTTTGTAATTGTTTTTATTACCATTTTTTGCAACATTCTTCTTTTTGGTGTTGTATTATTTCGAAGTACGGCTGCAATGTTATATTAGCACTCCCAGGCAGTTGGTAACAGTGTGTGTATTATGTGCATTCAGTCGGTTCGTGGCTGCGACAGCTCCCTCTCGTCATCGGAATCACTTCCTGCTTCTGGGGAATTATGTTGCTACTGTTGAGACTTTACGGTTAAAACCAAAGCGATAAGCGAAAAAAAGTAATTTTCACACAGTTACACTACACGCAGGTCCTATACAAATAAACACTAACGAGTTTTTTTTACCTCCTTTTTAATGAGACGTCACGTGCTTGGGTTGGCGTCTGCTTGTCCTGTCGAAAAGGCTGTGTTTCGAAAGTCGTTATACTTTGTAGGGACTTTTATGTTGATGAAGTTCAAGTTTTCAATGGAAAATTATTTGTCGTAATTGTTATAATTAGACGCTTATGTATTAGAGTTAAATAGTCAAAGTTGTTGTTGCAATCTGTATAAATGTTAGTGTAGACGATGATATGCTTTTGCTGATTGGATTATGCATTCCTTACTAATCCCTTAAAATGTCAGACATTCCTGTAATAGTAAATAAAATGCTATTATATAAAGAAACTAGAAGCCGCCATACATTTCAATTTTTCGTCGTGCTGCTTCGAGTGTACGTCTTTATTATTCATACATTATTTGTTCATCAGAGGTGTCCTTCTTTTACCGTACTAACTGAATATTTATTGATTCAAAATCACCACGTATATATTCTCTTTAACGCTGATGGCGTTCCGTTTGCAAATATTCAGTTTCGGTGTAATTGCTAAGCTACTGAATAAGTTCAAATCATTTCAGTTTATAATCACGTACTTATTTTGTAAAAGGAAACAGTAGCGGCGGTAATTGTTGTCATAAACCAAAGAAAGAATACTGGTAATGGGGCCAATATGGACTTGGGGAATTTATAAAATCTGTAAATAAATTTGTTGGTGTTCATATGCAAACGACAGATAGTCGGTGAACGACGATTTTGTCGCTCACAATGCACACTGCGGCTTAGAATGAATATGAACGCACAACCGACAATATCATTAGACCGACAAATTTGTTCTATTTTTTCGTCGACTCGACTGCTCGGCAGGGAAACAATCTGTCGTCCGTGCCACGCCTTGCATATATTCTAATTTCTATCTGGAGATGAAACGAATAGTATTACCCATATCCCATATTGCTCCGACAAAGTTATACAGTTCGAACCATGGCGAAAAACTGAAATATATGGCGCTCTTAACTGATTTGGACGATATCTACATCTTTATGAACATCTGAAAATATTATTATTATTGATACAGTTTGGGATGTTCGATACAGTTTGATTACTGAATTGAACATCCCAAAATAAGCAAAGCGATTGATGAAGAATTACTTTTTTTTTTTTTTTAATAAAAAAAGAAGCTTTACACTCAACCCAAAGACCCTATCTTTTTTCTTTAATGTAAATATTGGTATTTAGTGAAGCATTTCGTAAACATGTGCAGTCTAGACTGAAGATTTTTGTTAGGTATAAACCTATGAAGTATATAGAATCTTTCAAGTAGATTGATTAATGTCGTTTAGAATGTTTCGGTAGATTATATAGCATCTGTATAAATTAGGATAAAGCTTTGCTTAATTAATGCAAAAAAAAGTTTTTTCGTAAAAATCTTGATGAGTTATTTACAAAAATTGTCATGCGTGGCAAAACTGTAAAGAAGTATCACATCATTCGACCCTTCAATTTAATAAGTGACTTACATCATTGCCAAATGTACATGTACTGCCGAGAAAGAAATTTTACAGTTTACTATGCAAGAACGATAATATATTACAATTAATAGCTTCACCTTTCTTTTACTTCTGTTAAAAAGAAATTATGCGATGCAATATCCTTTGGGGGGCATCAGAGCAAATTTATTAGACGAAATATACATTTTCGTAGACTTCGGCCAGTAAAACGTAAATCTATCCAACTAGTCAAAATATTTTTCTTTATAAACTTTGTTGTTACACTGTGTGGAGCTTCGACACAAATTTATACAGACCCTATAAGTTGTAATTAGGTAAAACTTGCTAAATACGGAATAGTATTAATGAATAGATAAATTCATTTTGAAGAAATCTGCATAATGTTTTGGTTCATCAAATATACTCATTTCTATGCAGGGAATGAAATTGCTGCTTAAATATACGGTAGTGTTGTCAAATTCAAATTTCGAGTTTGAAGTTTGAAACTCAATTTTCGAATGTTCGGAGATTCTTCGTTATTTTTTAGAATTTTTTCAACGGCCCTAACGTATAGGCTATAAAAGATTGTATAAATCGGACAAGTTTAATACTTGCTTAGTAATTACCATTGCAGGCACAATGGTGCACCGGTATACGACATTATCTTGTTACGGAATTTTCGGGTTACCAAATGAAATTTTGATGAATTATTGTTTTCGAAGGTGATCCCGGATACGAAACGCGGGTTACAATATATACGGATTCGGCAGTGTTTCTGTGCGACTCGTGTACGTGCTAGAAAAAGGGAGCGATATACAACGTAATACGGTCGTCTGTTTGGTTAATATTAATATTATTATTTTTACCTTATTCGAAAATCGTTTTATTTTATCTAACAACGCCGAAAGTTCTACAATTATTATCAAACAATTTCGTATTTGTTGCTTCGCTAATACAACGTAAATGGAGAAAGCCATAAATCAACCTCCTCTCCAAAAGAGTCCTTATTAAAAGTACTGTATGCAAGTTATTTTTATTTAATTTCAATCGTACAAGTTTTTAATGTATGTAACATTATTTTTTATATGTTAAATTGTTGCTTATTATTATTTTCTTATGACAAGGGACTATTTTTATTTCGTTTACTTCTTATAAAAAAAAATTGTAGTTAGGAAAAGTTGGATTACGAAATCTTTTTCGGAACCAATTAATTCCGTAAACCAATGTATTTCAGTATGACTATTTTAAAATTATTGTCTTCTCTTGTATTATCTGTGCTATATGAATTGAATTTAAAATTTATACAGTACATAGTATATCCTTAATCGTTCCCTGCTTTTACATATATTTCTAATTAAGTCCTATAAAATTATACTTGAATTATCAAATTAATTTCAATCAACAAAAGTGTATTATATTGTGTACAGTGTAGCGATAAAGTAACGCATATAATCGAATTTGAAGAAGTACTTTTTACAGCTGTATATTCTTGATAGCAACTATTTTTAATATTAACGTTATATCGTATGTTTCAAAAAATATATTAAATGTAACAAATATCAAATTATAGACGTTACTTTATGTTCATCCTATATATGTTGTCCGAGTCCGTCAAAATGAAATTTTTAATATACTTTTTTTTTTCAATTTTTTTTTAGGTTGCAATATGATGTATATATAGTAAATTATTGCTGAGAATTGGACTGTAAAAGATAAAAAATAAATCATAAATTATTTTGGAAATTTTATTTCTTAATAATTTTTCTAAGTGGGCCGGAATGGCTAGTTATCTTTCGTTTCATGACTATATTTTATATTGCTTAGTGCAGCATGTTTTAATTTTAATGGACAATGAAGGAGTTATTACTGTATTTAGCTCAGAGGACTAGCCGGATGAGTTTTTGTTTACCGCTATGTGTTGTGGAGAACCTCCATATCTCACCAGATTGCTATTGTTTTTATACAGCGTGTTTAACTTGTATGGAATCGTACGTTAAGCGAAAACATGTTTTATATAAATGCTGTCTGATTTGTGAGATCTTAAAATTATTTTGGGTTATTGCAAGAAAAAATTTGTTTGTCAATTTCGACGTAAAAATTGAATAGTATAGTTTATTTTTAGCAGTTCGATAAAGATATTTTTTTTTTTCGAATTATAACTGTTAAAAACACTGTTTTAACACATAATTAGAAATGATTTTTTTTTTTTAATTTAAAAAATATAAAACAAATATTCAAAATGCGCGCCATTAACAGCCAAATAAATTGACCTAGTTTGTTACTGAATTCACAGATCGAATTTCTGAGTGAATTTCAAAGCAACGATGCGGTTTCCTCTATAAATCCGTTGTTATAATTCGACAATATTTTCGAGACGGTTACTTAATTAAAATTTGCATTTGAAATGGCCCCATAAAAAAATAAAATCATATGGAGTAGATCTGGTTATGCAGCTATTCTACAACTTCTTTTTTTCCTATCCAACAATTTGAGAAAATTCCTTTTAAATTTGCAACTTTGAGATGATAATGACGTGGCGCCCTATCTTACTAAAACGAGATTTAGATTATTTTCTATTTATAATTTGATGCCAAAGATTTAGTTATTTTTACATGCCGGGAACGAAGGTGCTTTCCTCAATTATCTTGAAACTGAGATCTTAAGTCAGCATTTCTCTTAACGCGCAACTAAATTTTGATCCCATTTCCACCTTTGAAGTTTTGTTTTAATTTTCAGTCTTAACATACATAGTTTTCTTTCATAACATTTATTTTTTAAATTTTAACTTCTGACCGATAGATGCCACCGACCTTTTCTAAAATCTTTAAATTTAAATTTCTTTATTGTACAGACATAAGGAGTAAAATAGGAAAAAGGGTACCCATAACATTTATTGAACTACCGGTAGTTGTTCCAACATGTTCGTCCCCATATGCACCAAATTTTACTTTTTCAAAAATATATTTAAATATATATTTTTCAATTTTTATCTGCGTATGTTCTACAGATAATTTCACGAAGGAAAAGAAATTTTCCACATTGCATTAAAATTCTAAATTTGTTGATGTCTTATTATTATATTAGTAAAAACTCTTAAAAATGAAAGTGGGCGAATAGGAAGCGGACCTGACAAAGTGGGCGTTGGTTTAAAAAAAAACGCTGGTACAAATGAATGAGATGTTTCTAGGTAATATTTGTAAGTCTCTACTCCAACTAAAAGATTTTTTTTTGTTTTTTTTTTCTTTAATTTTTATAAAAAGTTACAACGACCAAAAATAGCTTCATCAAGTAGCTATTAGAAAAATAAAGTCATGACGCCATACGTAAAAATTAACAAACAAAATCTTTCTTGTATAATCCAAAACAATTCTAGGAACTTGCCAATCAACGTTTACATAAAACAGTTTTCCGCATAACGTGCTGTAGCGCCATACAATTTAAGCACGAAGGGTAATTTCAGATATACAACATTCAAATTGTTAAGTTTTTGTTTAAACTAATAGGTGTATTGCAACCAATACAATTTCTTTTATTTATTTAATATTTATTTTTAACTTTAATGTGTTGCATTTTTTAATTTCCAAGATACCGGTGCTATGCATTTTAACGGTAAATCACATCTGCATTTTTATTTTAATTGATTAATAATTTTCCATTGAAATTTGGATTTCACGAAACAAACTGATTTATACCAATTTTTTACCAAGTACAAGGAATACAACCCCAATTATTATGGAGGATACTGTGAAGCTTTTTTTGTATATACTTACTAGTGTGATATAGTCAGTCATTTAGATTTTTATATGGTTTTTTTTCGTCATAGTAAGTTTCCTAGTTTAGTAATGAATGTAAATTAAAGTTGAGAACGACAACGTTGCAATTAATCTATTTTGCAACCTGAGCTTAACTTTAAATTAGTGTTTTGTTTAATAATTGAGTCTATTTGTTGTTATGTTTGACTGCATATTTTAACATGAATAAAACCTTGAAAAACACGTGACTTTCAATTTACACACAACACAAAAACCTTAAAATATGATGTACATAAATTAAGTAGTTTACAAAATAATTTATGATTATAAGAATAGCATACGTATGGTGACCTCTGTGTAGGATTTTCATAACTATACACTGTTACATGCAGCAAGCTCTGGAATATCTTCATTTCTTCGAAGACATGTTAAGGGTTCGTTAATAATTTTATGTTTTTTTTATTACTTATTACATATTTTCTTAATAATGATTAGACGCCTTGTATTTTTTTTTGCTTGAGACTTTGATCTTGTGTATTTTTATAGCTTGGAGTGCTAATATCTCATAGTATTTTGAACCTTTCGTTTTCGTAAGAATTTGCAGCTAATCCCTTTTAAACATAGTCCGTTACTGTTTTTTCGTCAATAGGTACTAAATCCGCATATTACATGATTAAATGCATATGTTTATTTTTAACAAGTGGCGATTTGTTTTATATGCGTTTGTCTGTCGATTACTAGAACTTGTGTGTTTTGTTGAAATAAAGATTGCTTCACTTCTATAAGTTGTGTATTAACGTCTACTTTTCTTCAAAGAAAATAATTCATTTTTTTTTAATTACTCATGCACTGGAATAAAAATTATTTTCAACATCTTAATATACATCTTATAGAAAAGAAATAGCTATTAATTGATACTTACCAAAACTTTAGCATGATATTTCATATTGTTGCCGGCTACAGAAGCAAAAATCAACGCTTTATTGTATTTAAATATTTCATGTTGTTACAAATTAAAACATTCAGTTTATGGCTATTTTTAAATTCTCAGTTTTTTAATTTATCCTACAATTAAAACTATTGAGTATAACGTTTAAAATTGCAAATAAAGCTTATAAGAAAAAAAACTATGAAATATTTAATTGTAGCTTTTCTTTCCAAAGATTCAATGGCTTACTTTAATACAACATTTCATTTTTTTAGTTCTGGAAAGACCCTCCTCGCAAATGTCATATTTAGACCAATTTCTAAAAGAAACTAATTCAAGTCAGCAACAAGTTCAGCAGACACATTCTACAAGACTGTTGTATTTAGAGGGCGGATCGATAGAGTCTGAGGAAGGTGATATTGAAGATAACCGAGCTAGCATTGCGAGTTCGAAGAGTAATCTTTCTGAATTAAGCATTGTAAGTACCATACGCATATTCCAATCGGATTATTTAGTAATAATTTTATATTTTTTTAATCTAGCACGAAGCGCATTCACCGAAACATAAAGCTCATCAGTTCTTAGTTAGGACGTTTTCGACACCAACGAAATGTAGTCACTGTACTTCTTTAATGGTAGGACTTATGCGTCAAGGGATGGTCTGTGAAACGTGCGGTTTTACGTGCCATACCGCGTGTTGTCCACACGTACCATCTATTTGTCCTGTACCACCTGACCAAAGTAAGTATAGAATTTGGTGTAAAGAGAAATTTTGATCACATTTGGAATATGCTAAAACTTAACGAATCTCTCACAAATAAAAATATTTTATATTTTTGTCGTCTATTAATCTTACTAAGTTCAATAAACTTTGTAGATCTTTGAGGTCTTTTTCAATTGTAAATTAGTGAAAACTTTTAATGTATGCATTCTTCGTCTTTTCAGCTAAGAGACCTCTTGGGATAGATCCAACAAGGGGCATCGGTACAGCCTATGAAGGATATGTTAAAGTGCCAAAGCAAGGTGGCGTTAAAAAGGGTAAGTATGTTGATAAGGAAATATTCTATTTACTGCTACAGTCGGGTTTGTTTTGAGAGATAATAATTTCAATAAATCATGGATATGCCTTAGTAACATTCTAAAATTATTTTCATATATACATGGTGAACCAAAGAAGTGTTACATATAACGTAATGTTTTTTAAATGAACATGTTTAATTTCTTTTCAAGAATATAAGGTTACTTATTAAACTCAATTGTTTTTGAAATATTTAAGAAAAATTGTTTTTGTAGTAGTCTGCAAAATCAAGCATAGATCGCGTGCTTAATGGTTTGCTAAGAAAAACACTTCTGATTTACCGAAATTGAGAGCTGCAAAAATTAATAAAAGTTGAAAGCGAAATATTATAAATAATAATCGTCCTTCAGCTATTTTGGCAGCCTCTATAAATTAATATTCCTTGATTTTCTGTAAACTATAAGATTATGTATATTTTAGGATGGGTCCGACAATTTGTAGTTGTCTGCGACTTTAAACTCTTCTTGTACGATATATCGGCTGATCGAAATGCCCTACCCAGCGTTCATGTAACTCAAGTACTGGACATGCGGGATCCACAGTTTAATGTCAACACCGTCAAGGATTCAGATGTGATTCATGCAAATAAAAAAGATATTCCTTGCATTTTTAAGGTAAATGCTTTTTTTTTAATGTATATGTATTTGATGATTTTAAGGAGGTTTATTAGGTAAACATCCAACAGTATTTGCTGAAGTTAGTTGCAAATATTTGAATCATCGTTATTGTTTTTTCCTAGATCACCACTTCGTTTTTGGAACCACCTGGACCTCGCAATGTAACGCTAATGTTGGCTGACACGGAAGGTGAAAAAAATAAATGGGTGGTAGCGCTATCGGAACTGCATAGAATTATGAAAAGGAATAACCTACCAAGTACCACCGTCCTAGTCGCTAGAGAACTAATCGATAGTTCCTTAGCTTTGCTAAGAAGTGCACTTAGTGCCACGATTATCGACCCAGATCGTATTGTCCTTGGTACGGAAGAAGGACTATTCTGTGTTGATTTGGATAGATCAGGTAATAAATTATACCGCCAGCTAGATGGAAAAACGTACATTATGTCATTTTCTTTATTCGTATTTTGCTTTAATAAATATACGGCTACCATTGGCAAGTATTGAAAAATTGATATTTTCTTGATTTTACCGATGTCATTAAATAATCAACGAATCAACAACTTAAGCCGGCAGAATTTGAATCTACGACTTCCGTTTACCGGACGGGTGCGCTAGCACTATGCCCCAGAATCTCTTGTAGGAAAGAATCAATTTTTGTCAGGAGAACGAAGATTTGTTTAATATTGTAAAAAAATTATAGAAAACATATGTAAAGAAGTTGGCATATAGAGAGACATCTGCGGCCATTAAGACACAAATGTCACTATATACCTATTTATTTGAATTTAAATTATTTACGCATATATATTTTCGAGCAAGAGAGATATCGGTACGTAGTGACGATGAATATCGATATATTTACTCTTGCTCGCCTCACCTCGTTCCGTTCGTAAATTAATTCGCTGACTGTACATTTTAAGTTTGTTTTGTCCTTTTTTGAGGTTTTTAATTCGGTTAACTTCGTTACTGTTTTATATAATTTTCTTTTTGGCCGAACCTCCTGGTTTTAGTAGTATTGAGTATTGATGAGACAACTTGTTTTTTGCTTTAACTAATACTATTAACTAGACGTAACTTGTTAATCAGCTGGATTAGTTTGTCAGTTGTTGTATAAAATATTTCTTTTAGTTTCGTGGCCGAATGATGTGTGTCTACCACACGAAATCAGTCGCCCTCTAATTACACAATAAAAGATATTGGTGAATTAGTCTCCCTTTTTTCTAGTTTCATTATTACTACGAACTCACACCGAGTCAACGACGATAATATATTCATATTTTAGGCAATTTTCATATTTTTCATCCTGATCCAAGTTGGGAAAATCATTCGAAGGAAAATTTTGGTTTTGGAAATAAAGAAAATTACATGAATGAGATCTTTTGTCTTTCTAATTGATAGAGTCTGTTTTGCACTCCATTATTTTTGCTCAACGTTATCCTTGTTACTTTTTTTTAGAAATTGCTAGAGTTGGAGAGGGTAAGAAAATCTACCAAATGGAGTACATAAGCGAAGAACATTTGCTAGTTGTGGTATGTGGGAAACAAAGACATGTGAGATTAGTGCCTATAAGAGCCTTAGATGGGGACGACACTGAATGGATCAAGGTTGCTGAAAGCAAAGGTTGTTCCGTTCTAACAGTCGGACCTGTTATGAAGGCTCCACTTACATTCTTTTTATGTGTCGCTGTTAAAAAACAGGTATGTATTTGTTTAGTAGTATTTCTATAATCTTTATTTTAACCATAAGAAATGTATTAGATTTCATTTATCTTTTAATTCTAATCGTTATCTCAATTTATAAGAGGGTACTTGTTATTAGTTTAAATGTTAATACCCAGAAGGCGCTCGATATTCGTTTATTCGATAAATAGAAATAATTTATCCAAACAAGAACTGAATTTTAAATTTGATTAATAATTTTCATGCATTCGGCAATGTTGTATCGAGATTTCTATGTTTGTACGGTAAGGACGCCGGCAAATATTAATAGAGTACAATATGCACTTGAACAAGGTCCAGCGCGCTCGGCTTTAAAGCTTGCATTTGCTCTAGAAATTTCAGGCTCAAGTTCTTGTCGAATATTGAAAAATGATTTGCAATTCCACCCTTACAAAATTCAAGGAAAAACTGCGTTGTCACTGAACATTTTTATGCTTTGTGATAACGCAAACGTTCTGAGCCCGTTGATAATGAATAATGAAACTTATTTTTATTGGTTATGTTAACAAGCGCAACATCAAATATTGAACCGCCGAAAATCCAATGCAATTCCTGCATTGGATTTTTGGTGCGGAGTGTTTGTATCGGAAATAGTTGGACTTTACTTCCTTGAGAGTAATAACCAAACAGTCACAGTTAATTCAGACCGATATGTAACTGCAAAATTTTCTTAGCATGGAGCTTCCTACGGGATAAATAACCCATTATATTATGTTCATGTTGTGAATTTGGGTGATATTTCTTAGTTGCTCAGGCTCCCAGATATCAGGTATCAACAACTTAAAATGCAATTAAAGTTGAAATTTGCCTTATTGGTACTATTGATTTATTACGTAGACTAACAGAAAGCTTCATGGTAAGTTGGAAATGTTTAAATTGTAATTGCCCATATTTGAAAATTGATATTTAAAAAAAATTATTTAAATTAATAAAATGCATTATTCGAACAACAAAATGCCGTTTGTCCGCTTTCTGTGTAGCGTCCATATAATTAAACATAAATCACCAGTTGTCCTATCTCTTTCCATTATTACACTGCAATTACTCCAACTCTTATGCCTAAAGATCATTAATCTTATGTAAAGTGATAACTTTTCATAATTTACAGCAAAATACTACAACGATAATGATATATGAAGTCACAAGAACTAGATCACGACACAATCGTTTCAAAGACTTACAACTCAATGTACCTGTACATTCCATGCAGTTATTATCCGACGGTAGACTCTGCGTTGGTTCACCATCTACATTCATGGTATATAATTTACACGACGACAGTCACCCCTTTTGTAAGTACCATTTTATATCTATACCATAACGGATACTATCATTTTTTGCTTCTCTACAGCGCTAATTCATCAGGAAAATCCGCTATACAATACGCTAAGTTGCAGTGCAGTTGACGCGTTACGAGTTATCGAGTTGCCGAGAAACGAATATCTATTGGTGTTTGCGACATTAGCTGCTTATGTTGATCGTCAGGGTAGAAGGTCAAGGGATAGAGAGATTATGTATCCGGCAGTACCTGTAGCACTTAGTAAGCTTACATTTTAGTATATTTTAGGTATCTGTATCATACCTCTGCATTCAATTATTTTGTTTTGAATAAATTGTAATCTATTGGTTTAGGTATGTTACCTAAACACTTAGCCATTATCAAGTAGTTTTTGTCTATAGATGCAATTGCATGTTGAAATATAGGGTGAGTCATTAAAAATTATTTTTTGTTGATTATCGCCTATTGAAGGACTATTGTACAAATTTTAAAATAGTTACATAAATGTTCTTTAATTATTCAGATGAAGTATTACGGCAACATTTTTGACTCATCTTGTATATATGATTATTATTTGTAATAAGAATTTCTAACTGCTTAGCTAAGACAACAATATAACATTTAATTGTAATCATGTCACTACTTTTACAAAAATATATTACATTAATTAATTGTCGTAATAGAACAGATTTATATGAACTATTTTAACAATTTTTAGGTTATCGTGATGGACACTTGATTGTATACAGCGAGACCCATATAGACGTCTTCTACTGCGCCACTGGGGAATGGGTACAGACGTTGAATGTAAAGAGGGCGAAACCTTTGAACGAGGCCGGAAGCCTTTCAGTATGCATCCTTTATGACTACGTGCATTTGTTATATTTGTCGAATATTTATCAACGTAAGTCACGTAATAATTGGAATCGAATTTTCTCTAATAACGTGTAAAATTGTTGCAGGAGAACTTATTAATTTGGACAACATAATTACTCAGGATAGAGAAGGAAGAGTTCAAAAACCAAGGCGGAGATTTTCATTAAGGGAGGGCAATAAATCTCAAAGACTGTAAGTGTTAATTTATTTGCGATAAGAATGCAGCGTTCGGGAAGAAAATTTATTAATTTGTGATTGTCGAATCGAAATTAATCCTCAACGTAATAGCTTTATCTGAAGCTTTCCACCATTTTCCGAGTAGCCTCTATACTGTGTATATCCGCACGTAAATAATCATTAAATTATTGTTACTATAATATTAATTAGAATATAAAATACACTAAACTTAATGTTACACTATTTGTTAATATAATTATTGTCTAACTGCAGAAATACCGATCGCCGTTCAAAACTTATATCTGCTCCGACCAATTTCAATCATATTTCGCATATGGGACCAGGAGATGGAATTCAAAATCAAAAGCTCATCGACTTAACTACGAACTTGGTTGATTCCGGTGAACAAGTAGTTGGGCATCATCATCAGCAGCAACAACGAGTAATTAATTTTATAACGAGTTATTATTGGTCACATTTTAATCTATTCTCTAGGTTCAGAAATTAATACCACTGCAATTAAAACACGGGGAACGCAAAAGACCGGAAATTTCCAATCCAACACCAATCAAACCTACATTTCCTGCCTACAACGGCGCTAAGCGTTCTGCGCCTCCTAGACCTCGGGACTTACCACCAGCTCTACCAAGACCGTCAGATACGTCACCATCACCAGATCCAGCTAGTCTGGGTAGTATGTCTTCACTTCATGATATGATTAAGGTAAACTATTGGAACTTTTTAAGACTGATTCGTTTTCGTCCCTCACCATTTATTCTTTTCTCTTTCTTTCTCGTTTTTTTTTTTAATCTCGAACGTCATTTGTAACAGGTCCATTTTCTGTTCGGTTCATTCAAGTTTAAATCTCGCTTATATTTTCTATTGATGTTATTACAAGCGAGATCCTCATTGGGTGGGGTGAAAACTGAGTCAACCCGTATATATGAACAATTTACTAACTTGTTTTTGTTTTAATTATCAAAGATAACAGATAGAAGTAGTAGTCCACGACATTCGATTGCTAGCAACAACAGCTCAAACTTATCAACTCCACCATCGCCGCAAGCAGATCATCACAATAGTTCTAGTTACGATAGCTAAGTATTCGGAGAAAACAAGTGAATGATTAACAAAGTAAAGAAAAAAAAAAACGAAACGAAAAGTCGTATAGTCACTTTTTATGAGATTAGATTTTAGTGTTTGATAATAGATTACATGAAATAATCGCATTGCAAACAGTTTACGTATGTTATTACAGTACTCTACATGTAGAACGTGCGCAGGGCGTTTGAGTGCAATATTTTGAAGGAGGTCCTACGAAACAGACGCTTCCAAGCGAATCTCGCTTTAGATTTAATAGGGAGAATTTGCCGAATTCAGTGACATCCCCAAGAGTATCCTTAAAATTCAGTCGATAACACTCTGCGCACAGATCGACTAGTTACCTCAGTATAATATACATATATCTTAATTTTTATCTTTAACGGAACATTTGAGGACTGTTTTTTAACGGTTGTATCGTTAATCACAGGCAAGTAAGCAAGTTTTTTGACGGAATGGCTTTTGTACTTATATCCTTTTGTATATTTTTGTCGTATCTCATCTTTTTTCTGTGTTTTTTTAATGCTTCCTTATTGTAGTTTTATTTTATTGGTCATTCACCTGACGCTGCTGTCAATTTATGATAATAATGCGAGTCAATTAATTGTAAAGATTTTTTTTTTAATATTTTATCGATAATACTTTATATATGAAAAAGATTTTATTTATTAGGTTTAGTTTTTTTTTCTGCACATTTTACTGAAACTTAATATTTTTACATATGATTTATATATATATATACATAAAATATATATTTAATACTTTAAAATATACGAATATAAATTTTGACTTCCTACAATGGATTAGTTATATTATCGTATGCTGGCCTACAATTTCGAAAATTAATGTTTGTGGCTCCCTATTTGAATCAAGTAGACTGATGTTACTTACTTGATAGTAAGCTAAGGTTGTTAGTTGATGTTTGTGATTTTCTTATAATTTTAAATCAAGTGCTTCTTTATACCGATAACTTTTTAATATAAAAAGTACTTTGCTTTTGCAGTTTCATATGTTGTTATGAGAGATTCATTTTAAATTGTCAAGAAAGAAGGCCTAGATCTTTAATTAAATCAGTTTATTAGTTTTTTATTTTTTAGAATTTAGAGATTATTTAGGGATGAGTCCTGACCAGTGACGGTTCGTGGCTTCGAAAGATTTGAAAAGAATAATTTGCAGTGTTACAACCTAAACCCTAAATAAATAATTTAAAGCAAACGCAACCGAATGCAAACAGAAAATTGGCGTAAATGGTAAAATCTTTGGAATAAAAAAGATTTTTGTTGTAAGAAATTTTATAATAATATACAATGCAAAATTAAATGTCCGTAGTCGATTAATCTCGTATTTGCGACTTTCATTGAGGCTTTGCTTAAAATTGCGTTACACAATAAAAGAATCCAAAAGTGATTCCCTTTATGGAGAAACGAATAAGTACATTTCAGTGAAAAGGAGAATAAAATGAATTTGTATTATTTATGGTAAACGATCCTTTTCACCCATTTTCATTATAATCGTTATTTTTACGAGTGTACTTGTACGCCAGCAAGTTTTAAATAATAATCCAATATTTCGTTTGTATTTTTATCATATAACGTTTCCATTGTGGAAGAATAATCTAATAATAAACTGCACTAGTAAACATCTAGCAAGTAAAGAACAATGTAGATAGGGTTCTATCTACGTCTATAAATCTATTTGTTGTATTTATTTTTTAGTTTCGTGTAGTACAATTTTAATAGTATTTAATTCTTTGATAGGAACGTGATCGGCATATAAGATTGTTTGAATAAACGCGTGTATTCATAAAACACAGTGTTTCAAAATTAATTTTTTACATTTTCGTAAACGTGATCAACATATTCTCCAATCGACACTACAATATACGTAATCGCATGATCAACAACGACAAGCCTTAATTAGTTTACGAGAAAAATGTTGTTTTTTTTTTTTTTTTTTTGAAATGCTGTGTGAGTTCTTATTTCTTATCTTGATAGACTAACTAATCAAATGGTTGTTAAATTTCACTATTACAAAGTATGCATTTGTATTCGAGAAAAAAATATTCAATTTCTTTCTTTGCAAAAGGTGATATGTAATTCGTGATTTTTATTTGAAAGGTGTCCCTTGTTTATTTCATCTTTCGTAAATATATGTACACAGTGAGACAATATATGATATATATATTATAAAGTATTTGTCATCGTCGACTATAATTGCTTTCGTACGTTATTTAAAAACTTAGATTTTATACATTTTTCCAAAAAAAAAAAAGAATTAATAAAATTTTAAAAAGAATTAGTCACGATAACAAATACATATTTAAAAATTTCGGCTGGAGGTAAAAGTATAAACGAACCTCTTGACTTGTAGACGAAAAAGAAAATATAAACATTTTAACTCTTAGAAAGAAAATGTTTAGAACTATTGGTGCATCAATGAAAAAATTGATTTATTTATTTATGTCATTGTTTTCGTTTTCGACCTGTATATTATTGTTTCGTTCACACAAAAAAGATGTATAGATATATGAAATTAGAATGCATATTTATTTTAATAATATAGTAAATATTAACATTTATAAAATAGTATTATATATACTTATTTTTGTTTTAATTGGCCGGTCGATCATTGGTTGGTCATTTTAAATGCATATGCGTCATTATTTATTTCTTGGCTAATCATGTTTTGTGTGTGATTATGTATTTATTTAAAATCTCTGTATTCATTGTATTGTATTTCTTCCTAATGTTTATTTATATGTTTCTTTTATATATAATCTAATAAAAAAAATCACCATAATGCAAATATTTCTTGTCTCTGAAAGGTTTAACACGTTAATTGTCCAAATATACTAAACCTAGTAGAGACATAAATACTGTTACAATTTCGTTCTACTATAAAATGCTATAAATATATTATTAACTGCAGGTCGCATTTCGTGCATAAAAGAGCTCTGAACTGCTTGGATCAGGACCTGCCTTAGGGAATCGAGGTTGGAGTATGTTTTATGGCAGACCTTGTTCTCCAAAAGTGTCCACACGTTTTTCTGGACGCATTAGAAAAGAAGCATAGGCTCCAAACATTTTTAGGATTTTTGAACATTCAACGCTTCATAGCCGATAATGGAACGTGTGAACTAGATCCAGATTCGTAAGTTCTGGAATGACTCTAAGTATCTAAGTCCATATCATACCAAGATGACGGCTTTTAATTATCCTGCATTTTATATGTTCCGCGCATTGCGATTAACTTCCTACCGCTCTCTGCTTCATTGATTAAAATATGGGCGTAGCCAGAATTTGTGGGGCCAATTAGAGTTCGCCGTGGATTAAAAAAAATTTAGAAACGAAAGTGAAATTTAAGAGATTTAGAGAGAGGCCATGGGGCTCCTCCGTGCCCTTTTCTGGCTCCGCCTATGTCTGGACGGTATTAACTTCAACGGTTTGGAATAATTAAAAATTAAAAAATTGACACTGCTCGGTAGATAAATAATTTTCCACGAAGACAAAACAAGAGGCTTTAATGCAGTTCTTCTGCATGCGGGAATGTATTTTGCCAATGAACTTAACCGTACGTTAGGTAGGAAATTATTTTCCCGATGTAAAAGGTTAAATAAACAATTACGATTTTATAAAAAATATTTGCTTAATTGACATCATAATTTGCATACTCTTCGCGGATATCGGTTGTATCTTCTCTTAATGCGAACCAGAAATCGGTTTCACGCCAAGGTTCTATCGTTCTTAAACCCACTTTTGTATACGTGATCTGTTAAAACAACATTGTCCAAAATTACTCCAATTCCTTACTTATCCGAACGTATTTGTATTTAACGTGCGTTTCACAATTCAATGTTATACATTTATACATATCCATCTATCCATTTCAATACTTACTAAACCATTTTGGTTTGAAATAGAAACGGTTTCTTTATTTAGCGATGTTATGAACTGCTTGCCCACCAAAGCACTTGGAAAATTTTACGGGTTTGTGGGGAAATTAGCTGAACTGGCCGATAAAATATTATAACTTTTTTTTAGATAAAGCTATGGCAATTGTCACCAATTACTTGTCGCTCTAAGTTAATTCGACATTAAAACTTAATTCGTGTCGTTGGCCATCAGGGTTGCATCACATTTATGTTTGTGTGTTCTATAACGCTACTTACGATATTTTCATTATAAAAAACCAAGTCAGATTTGCTTCAATCAAATTTCATCAGTGCTTACGTCGTAAATCAATTTGTTGAATTTTGAAGCGAGCATTTAGGTATGGAGTATTGTTAGAAAAGTATATTTATTCTAGTAATAGGATTATTCAGATTAATTATAATTCTATGTCCCGTGGGGATTTTAAGGCATTGCTAAACAATAGCGGTTTAGCTTTCTTTTTTTTTGTGTATGATTTTCCCGATGGAGCAAGGAGCCAAATTTTTCTCCAAGTAAGGAAAACTGCAACATACACACGAGCTGTTTATTACACAATAAGGCATCGAAATACGTGAATAATAGACCCAAACATATGCAATTTCGGTGTACTAAAATATTGGACCGTTTTTAAAAGGCAAATTAATTTTTGCTGCTCATGTGAGAGTCCACATACTCCCACCAAAAAAAAAAAACAGCTATAAATCGTCTGAAATCCTCTCATTTACTTGACAGTTTTAGTTTTCGGTGAACCTTTCTATGCTTTAACGCTTTCTATACTTGAATCTCAGATTGGAAAGCTGCATTTAACTCTTACGGAAATTTCCAAGCATATATACATATAAAAGAATCTCAGACGTCAGTAATTGAATTCAATTGTTATCGATATAGCGACAATATAATAATATATACGTTATTTACACAAAATATAAATAATTCAATTTTATACTTATTCTTCCACTAGTATCACTTATTAGATTAAGGGCAATTACGTAAGGTTACGAGCTCTAAAGCTAACAATTTGTTCAATTTAGACCTAGATCAGCGGCGGTGCGCTCATGATTCAAGCATTTCCGTTGCATAGTAAAATATACACAATATGCAAGGAAAATATACGAAGGAATCGAATCGCTGTCTACGCTCTCCCGTTTACCACCGCTGAGCTAGACTACTACTAAGCCAATATAATAAACATAGTTAAGCATTTCGTGATTTACAGCGAGTCGCGCAAAACATTTTCTTGAACCAGATTGACGTTACTGGTGCCATATTACAACAAACGGGTAATTTTTTAAATAATTCCAAATGTGTTTAATAACTATTTAAACGGCTCGGTGCTCCTGGTAAAGAGAGCCTGCGCCTGACTGGGCAGAGTTAGGCGCTGTGTTCGAGCTCCGCTAGGATCAAAAAATTTTCTTAGTTTTCTTATACTATTCGCAATTAACAGCGCTTCACCCTTTATGACGAGAGGGTGATAGAAACAAGGCCATGTAACACTTTACGCACACAATATGCATACCAAAAGGGGTTCTTAAGGTTATGACAAGCTTATAGACCCCGTTGGGCCGTCACCACAGGTAAGCTTACTAACTTTTTTTTTAAGTGGGGTTTTTATACAATCTACAGGGTTCGTAAGTTGATGTAAGCATAAATTAAAAGGTTAATGTTTGTTAGCTCCTTTGCAATTTTATTAAGAAACAAAATAAAAATATTTTTCAGTCTAAAATTGTGCAAGGTAATTTGAAATAGTATCATTGATGACTCTGTTTCGGGCTTAACACTTTGCTTTATTTATCTTAATATAAGATTTAACATTGTTATATTAGGATTAAATTAAAATTAATTATAATGAAACACAATGCAAACTCACCTGATTACTTACAAAAGAAAAATGTAAATAAGACAAAGCCGTGAAATTTAGTTTTTTTTTTATTATAAATGATCAATAGCTTAAACTAACATAAAGTGCCCATCCCCTGTGAAAGTATTGTAGTTTATCGAAAGCAACATTGCTCTTTACAGCACTACTATCTCTAAGCTGTCTTCCTAACAATTAAATATATTTCATAATACGATACTACATTATAATAAATTGATCAATTCTGTTTTGCTACGCTGGCGCGTAATACGCTATGCGAAAAATCGATTATACTACATTCTATTCGTATCATGACGCGCGAAAATGCCGAGTTCGAAGCCAATAACAGACATACTTTAATAATTTAATCTTAGTGACATTGAACGCAGTTGGTGAAACTTCCGTAACCGTCCGTTGCATGCAGGCCGATATTATGCACCTTGAGCAAAACAGATCTTACTGAGGATAGCCAATGGTAGAAGTCTAAGTACACTCAAGAACAGATCCTTAATTATTTATTTTTAACTGCATTCATAGTTGCCGTGAAAAAAAGTGGTTGTTGTTGCTGTTGCGTAATCGGGATACAGTTTTATCTTTTTTCTACCAAAGCTATAACAGAGAGAATAATCGTCGAAACCAAACAAAGAGGTCATACAGGGAGCTTCGCCGTAATTAAAGGACTTTGCTCGTTAATATATTTTGTTATATATTTACAATGACGCAATATTTGTATTCGCTCTCTCTCTAGGAACGTAACTTTCTTCAGCATCTACGAATACAGCAGTTTTATAATTTAATTAATTCATTAATCGTAACATCCTATCTTGTAAAACATACTTATAACGTTCATACGCCTCGTTCACGCAGTATATACAGTATCGAAGTGTGTATCGGGTGTTTTATTTTAATCATTTATTCCGCCGGAAGTTTTACCAGTAATAGTATTAGATATACAAAGAACCTCCGCACGGATATCGCATATATAACAAACAATAAGTAATAGTTATTATGTCTTAGTGGTGTTCAATAACAATGAGCTAAAAAAAAAAAAAATTAAAAATTAAGGAATAAAACGATACATCGCTCTTGACCCTTTTTTTACAAAATTATTCGACGAAGTGTTTTCAAAGATACTTGCTTGCTTCTAATTATTGTTACATTATTATCGGTAATAATAAATAAACCACATTCATATATAGCTTATATACAGAGTGAGTATGTGACACAAGCTGTTTTAAATATACACGTTCTAATAGTTATCTCTACGAGAGATCTTGTATCAAAATAATAGACGCATAATCTTACGTAGCTTGTGGATTACACACTGTATATTACTTAAATAATTCTCATGACGGTTAAGTCTAGAAGTGTTACTTGTGTGTTCCTTTTTCCGCCGCTTTCATAAAAAATCATTGATCGAAATAAACGTGATACGTGTCAAAATATATAAAAGCAAATCAACTTTTAATTTTGGATATTTATTGCGTTTTTCTATCGGATAATAACAAAATAATAGCAGTATAAGTGTTCCTGTGTATATTCAAGTTATAATATAAGTTCTGAAGCGTTGGAAAATCAAAAATTAATGGAAAATAAATTGATTCTCTATATAAATTAATAAGAGATCTCAAGACTATATGTATTATATATATATGTATATATTTATATTATTTATGTGTAGAGATTTCGTACTCTATATTATAGATGTTTTCGTGAATCAATTCCACATATCACAAGCATATTACTTAATAAAAATAATCATATAATAAACAAAAAAAAAACACAAGATTGTGACGAATTAGCTAAATGTTGACAATTCTAATCTACAAATTAAACAGTCTTAAAAACTAAACTGAAAAATAATACACAATTAAGAATCTTGAGATGATGACGTAAATAATGATCAATTAAACAGAAATTAAAATAAGAATTAAAAAAGAATGATGTAATGATATCTTGCTAGTACTGATGCCTTTACGGAATACATTATTTGAACTAAATTAATTTAAGAAACAATTCGATCACTTCACTTGACACGTTTTCTTTAAGAACGTAAAAAAAAAATCGAAGGTAAGGGGATGATGGATGCTCAATACGGTCGCATGAAGGAGAAAGAATTTCTGTGGCGTTCCGGTCGACATTACGTTGTTGAGTATTGCTCTAAATTCGATGGATCTGCACATCTGATGAGCGATCGGTTACAATCGAGAACTTTTCCGCATGGGTACCCGAGCAGTAGGTGTGTAACTTTTGCGTTTATTACTTGTTTTGTGTTAGGTGTGTCGGTGGAGATGTTGTAGGTAAACTAAAACAACAACGCGAGTACCAAATTAGAAAGCACTGAGTTTGAAATCGCTACACTGTTGTCCGTTCAATGTTACGCTGGCTCGGTGGAAACATCGGGCCCGCTGACAGGCAGTCACAGTTTCAGTTCGTTTGCTATCTTGCCAGCAATATTTTTAAAACCGATACTAGTACCTGAAAGAAAAAAAAAAAAAAAGGATTAATTCAGTAGTGATTACCAATTCCAGGATAATAGTCAATAAATCTAGTTATAAAAAATTTTGCGTAATAATGACGTCATTTGGCCCCCAAGAATTTTTTGCGATTACCTTTTTTTTCTGTTTTGTGCTAAACTTACATTGTTGCTAACGTTTTTAAACGGTTATTGCTATTCAAAATCATCATGGATTTTTTTGAAGCAAATGTTTGGGCAGAAGTGCAGGGTTTTTCTGAAACGTACGAAAGACGAAAGAACGTTTCGCAATCGTGTCGTTCCCACAGTAAAACACGGTGGTGGTTCAGTAATGGTTTCAGGTTGTTTCAGCAGTGCGTGGGACGGAAGATCTCGTGAAAATCGACGGAATTATGCAAAAAAAAAATTATAAACACATACTGGAGGTGAATGCCGTGACATCAGGATCGCGGTAGATTAGAGAGAACTTCGTATCTGCGCATGATACGACCCCAAATATAGAGGACCTGTAGGGATAATCTCTCCTCTCAAGCAGAGGAGAATGTCCTGGCCTCCGCAAAGTTCGGATTTGAACCGCATCGAGTTACTGTGAGACGAGCTGGACAGATGATTAAGGCAGGTCTGCCTAACTTCGAAAGAACACTTGCGGCGGATCCTCCAAGCCGAATGGAACGATATTTCCGGGGAAACTTCGACCAAATTAACAGAGCGCATGCCACAATTGGTCCGGACAGTATTAAAAGCGAAAGGAGGTTTTTTTCGACGATCAAAAAATATAGTCGTGTTCAATATTTTGCTGAGAATGTTTTGTTTTCTCTTTTATTTCTTCTTATTGTTTGTTTATATTATTATTTCTGCGAATACATTTTTAATTTTAATTTATTAGATGTCCTAACTTCAATGGCCGGTAGTGTATAGGCACTAGTGGGCCTAACTATTAACAAAAATTATTTTTAGTCTTGGCCGTCACAGAATAACCTTTTGCAACGTTAATAATACTTCTGTTTGATAAATTTACGCAATCTTCAAAAATTTATTTTAGTTAGTAATTTGACGTTTCTAATTTGAAGCGAGGGTCTTTATTTATTATGCCAGTTTATGATATATTGAATTACTTGATTTTTTATATATTTAGTCATTAAGAGACGTGAACAAAGCATCTATTTAGTCACATTTTAGCTTTTGATTTTGAGCCTATGTCTCTTTATTGTAGTTTACTTAAAGGTAACTACCTAAAACGGATAACCAAAAAATAATGCTAAGATAGCTTAGCTTCCTCATGGTCTTGATGGAATAATTCACGGCAAACGCAATAAAAGGAGAGAGAGAAAAATACACTAACACACGGACATGTTTCTGCCTACCCGGCGTCATCAGCGTGGTTTCGAGAGTATTTTTCATATCTCTACCTTCTGGGGAACAGTACCCGGTTTATGTCGCTGCTTCCTGAACGGCAGGCATGCGTTTCTTTGGCACTAGAGGGCGCCAAGAAATGTCGAGTTTGTCGTTTTGAAAGTTGTGGCATTAACTGTGAGGCAACAGCGATAGAAGGTAGAGATATGAAAAATACTCTCGAAACCACGCTGATGATGCCGGGTAGGCAGAAACATGTCCGTGTGTTAGTGTATTTTTTCTCTCTCCTTTTATTGCGTTTGCCGTGAATTATTCCATCAATACCATGAGGAAGCTAAGCTATCTTAGCATTATATTTTTTGGTTATTGTTTCTAGGCATTTTCTGATGTGCTCCACCTAAAACGGAGTTTAACAATTCAAAAGACTTTCTAAGATACCCAACATTACAAAGACTAAAGAATAGATTTCAACGAAAAAATGAAAAAGGCAAGCAGAATGCCGCCAGCACAGGCGAAGACCTATGATTTTTTTTCGAATCGATAAATTCGTACCTGAAATTCGTTTGAAGCGTACCCCATTGACGGAAAGTCGCGGTAATTTGCAGACTTCGATCTCCCACTGGACTAAACTATCGGTATTGGGATCGCCGTGAACACAAAGCAATAAGAACCGCTCCCTTTGTTCGTAATCGCAGTTATTCGCGTCCAGTACTTTCCTAATTTCGGACATGATCTCGGTCGGCTTTCTGCTGGACGTAGTCTTCATGGACCAAGTGAACCTCAGCGAGCGCGGTTTTACGTGGTCGTCATTTTGGGCGCCGGCCACTCTAAAACAAACAAAGCAAACAGTTGCCGATTATTCATTTTGAACGTTATTCTCGGAGATGCAATATCAAAAGTTTTCGAACAATTGTTTAAACAACGGATATATTTCAGGAACATTATTAGTATTTTGTAGATAATAGCAACGATGAATTTTTTATAACATTATAAGGGTAACTGTTCAAAAAGTTTTGTTATTTTGCCTTTGAAGTTTAATATGGATTGTTTAATCTTAGGGGATGGGAAAATGTACTACTTTTGCTAACATATTTTCAACCATTAAATTAGTTTCCTTTTAATATATGTAAGAACTATTACTATGTGTCCAAAATACAAAATTCGATATACGAGAAAAGAGAAGATATGGAGACAAATGTGTAATTAAAAAAAATATATTTTTTAAAATTTTTTGGAAACGTATATTATTAAAATAAAAATCACTTCCAATTACAATTTGATAAAAAAAATTGTTTTCAGTATTATTGGTATAAAAATTTAAACGGTTATTACTAAAGTTCGCCACTTTCCGTGCGCTTCACGAAATTAGCAAAGACTAGACAGACTCGTGCCTATTCGTCTCACTATTCTGTCTAATCTCGGCTAATTTCGTGAAGCGCACGGAAAGTGGCGAACCTTACTCATTACACTGTTTTATGTCGTATGAATTTAAGCCAATTGTTGCACAGGAAGCAATACCATAATCAGATTTACAATTCAAAAACTAACTACATAAAATAATGTAAGTTCTCACGATATTTGAAGTTTTAAATAAATCAACTAAATCTCGTAAATACACTTAAGCCTTTCGGTAATTTATTTATTTTACAATTATCATTTACTTAATGATACATATCATAATTATTAATAGGTTTAAAGATCACATGTTTTAATCAAAACAAGTTTCCGTATCTTTAATACGAGCGAATTTTGAGATATAAGAGTTAGATAACAATTGATAACGCATCTTTTTATCTTCTTCCTGACTCCCAACATCTATTGATTGTTCTACAATATCGTGTTTAATAACAAAAATAAATTTTGGAGATGCTACTACACATATGAATTTACAAAAATGGAATTAATGGCCGATATTGTCGAAAACGGTAGACTCTCACCAGATATTTCGAAAAAGGTACCCTAGAAGCGTGGATTTAACATGAAGCTGATATTATTATCACATATTTAATTTTAGGAAATTGAAGATAATTGGAACGTTGTAAACTAAAAAAATATAAAATATGCCTTAGGCGCGCACCTTTCCAATTACCTTCTTTGTCCTAAGAATGCGGGACGGAAAATGAATGTATTATTGCATGAAATATCTGAGACGAGAATGGAATATACATAAGCAGCAGCAGATGAAGACATTTCAAGAGTAAGCGATAATGACAGAGGAAGTATAGATAGCATTATTGGAGAAAGCATCTAGCTGATATTCTAAAGATATCTTAAAGGAGTCAGCCCAAACCTGTCGGGTCGCTAAGGACGTAAATCTCTATGCTTCGGGTAAATTTCGCCTGCCTCTACAAAAACATCGTCGTTAAAAACGATGTCTCCGTAAGGTACTCTCGCTTGGGTTACAATGGAATAAAGAAAAATGTGGATATGCGAATTTGTTATAGTGCTGTATAAATTTACGCCCCATACGTGTACTCTTTTGCCACTTACCCGATAGGTAGAGGTGAGGCCCCAGGTTTACTGGCTTGGCCAGGCTCTAATCCTCTGAAAATAACAGAAAGTATATGATCAAGCGACGTTAGAAATGAGTTCAGATGGGACTGATTGTTAGTTAGGAGACGTAAATGCCGAAGAAACTTTGTGTTTCGTCGATTAGCATGAAACGTTGAATGTATTGTTAGTACTTCTAAAAACATTATGTACATGTATATAATGCGAATATATAACTGCGTGTATGAATGGCATTATGAAGTTTTATAAGGGAAATTTCCTTTTTTTACAAAAAAAAGTTGGCTCAAAATTGTACGGGTTCAACTTTCATTGAATAAAATTAAAATTTGTTTTCATTTGACTATTTTCTTAATTTACGTACAATAGCAATTATTACATGAAATAAAAGTAGTAAAATAACATTAAAATAATATTAAAAAAAATACAAAAACATTTTAAATAACTTTTTAATTTTTCTTTTTTTTAAGATCAATAACAGCAGTCAGTAGCAGGATATTATTGTTATATTATCCCACTATTAAAAATATATTAGCAATTTTAGTTATATTAAATAATTAGTTAAATGTTATTGTGCTTTCTAATGTTTTTTGATAACAAAAATAATGCATATTGAATAGAGGCCAATATAAGGTATATAATACAGATAAGTTTATTTACTAGATAGATATATACACATGTTTTGCAACTAAGCATTCTCAACGCAAATATGTACAATGAGATCACAATGTTCTCAATTTTGCATTTTGAATTTTTTATTTATATATATATTATTAGTTTTACCTGTACTTTGAGATTTTACATTGAAACATTGTAACAATCGAAACAGATCAGAGATATCAAAAAGCATTTCAAAGAGAGTATGCACAAATAAAACACAATCCCAACGGTCAACATGAAAACAAGGAGATAAGAGTCTGAATTAAATTTTGCTAAAGTAACGTACAAAAAAGAACTTACTCAAAAAGCTAATCTCGTTCCATGGTTGATAAAATTCCCTTTCACACGCTATTTTTGAAAATAAATCTGCACAGATCTGATTGTTGAACTTGTGACCTTATTGTAAATATGTGGCGGTGAATTGAGCTGCAAATAGAAATCGATTATAATCGATAATATTTCATGGGACTTTTTACCTGAATTTTCTGGCCGGTGAGAAAAGCCTGCTGATGGATACTCATTTCTTGCACTGCGAGTTTTTTTTTTTTTTTTTGGTGCGATTTACGTTTGGATGTTTAACGTTGTTAGTGTATAAAGTCGATACAATTTTATACCTTAATTAGGCTGCTTTCGTTTGTTTTCAGTTGCATGTGTAATCATCTGATGAACTTAAATTTACTCAAGAGAACGTTATATCTCTCATTAAGTTGCAAAACTTAATGAAGCAAGAAAATTGAAGACAAGAATTTTTGATTGAGAAATGTATCAGGATAATTATAATTGATAGTCAATATGCAAACAGTCACTCTTAAATAATGTATAAAACAATGATGCCGAATTAATTAATTTTGTTCAAATTATAACGATTTTAATTCAATACTTACGATCACTTATTTAAAGCGAAAACTGGATACGAGCTGAACACTAATTTATACAGAGAGATTCGGGGGAAAAACATGTTAAAGGGTACATAACACTTTTAATTAAAAAAAAATCATATAAACCAATTTCCAATGTTTACAAAGATACAGCTGTTTGGGTAAAACCCATAAAATATTTCAGAAGAGGTTAATTGGATTTATTTTTAAATTTTGGAAGATGTGCCCACTTATAGTGTGAGGGTGGGAGATAATTTCCTACCCCTTCCCGAGCAATCTACAGAAAATTTCCATGGAGTGGAAATTGAACACTCTGTATACTTGAATATAATATTATGTTGTGTGGCATTTATCCTTAAATATTTTTTATTTGAAAACTTTTTCTCTAAATTACTCAGGATAAGAATTTTCTCCCAATTTACTATTGTTTAATGACGACGCACTATTTCTAACGCGCTCACTAAAAATATAAAATTTTTTTCAACAAACAGCGTAAGTCAAACGTAATATGCGCCACCGCGGCCGTTTACTCACCAAGTTCAAACAGTTGTATCTCTTACAACCATCGAGAATTGGACACATGTTTATACGGACTTCTTAACTCAAATTAACTGTTACTATCCCCTCTTATAGTCTCCCAAAACACCCTGTGTATAGTGTCTATCGAAAAATCGCCGACAAACTTTTAGAGATGGTAGATAATTATAAAATTAACATCTTTTCTGAATCATCTATCATACAAAAGTATCTTATTTCAGAATTAATGTATGCTAGAGTTCTTTCTAAGGTCGTAGGTGAGGTAATAAAGGGAATTGGTGTGCTGCTCAAAAAATAATTTTTAAATATTAGTCCATACATTGAAAAAAAATTGTAAGTTGTGGTTAGGGCTTGCTTCTCAACAGCTATATATTATTACGTGCCATCCTATGTTAGTGCATGATCTCAGACGAAGATTATCATTATTTAAGTGCAAATAAACTTTCTTTTTAATTACTTTCTCAGGTTTAGATTAAAAAAAAAATGCTTTGCATGGGAGTCTCAGTGTAAAGCCAGATTCATATTAATGCTGTGGCATTTATGATACGCGGCGCGCAAATTGTTGGTGCATGCAAAAATAATCGCATTGGCGCCACTAAATGCTTACACCGCAGGAAGTAAGACCAACTTTAATTTTTAGCGGCTTTTTCGCTTTATCTTTTTCTAATTCGGGTATACCAATCTGGTGCAAAGATATAAGAAGAAAATGTGTGAAGTAGTGTAGGATAAATACTCAAATGTGTCATTAATGAATAAATAACGATAAATTTTAATGATTACATAAAATACTTATTTCAATAATTAATAATAAATAATAAATTACGATTTGTAGATTTGCTATAAGTGGAGGAAAATGCTACAGAAAGCAATATGCTTGGCTTAAGGGTAGATTAGTTAGCTTTAAAAAATTGTGGCATTTTGTACCCTTGTAAGTATCATCAGACAACAGAAAGTAATTTATTAACCCGCACTATATGTTCCTGTAAACCAAATATCACGCGATGCTTTTCTGTCTTTGCTAAACGTTCGCGTCTGCGCTGATATATATTTAATCTCCAATAATTTTCCATGCGCATGCATACGAAATGGCTAAAGTGCTTAATTGAAATGTCAGAAAGTGTTTGGAAGTATGTGTATTATTCAATTTTTTTAAGTATTATGGGCGTGGGTGAAAATGTTGGCATTCGTTTAGGACGTCATTTCCGACCGGTCGGTATAGAACGTTGTCTAAAGGAATGCTCAAAATAAAAGACTAGCACCATTCAAATCTGAAATAAGATAATTTTGGAAGGAGATGCAACGAAAAATCTGCACTTTCTAATACTCCCAGAAAGTTCGTAGACGATCCAATATAAAAAATTAAATTTGCGTTTTTAAACATTTAAAAATATGAAAATATTTCTATGCGCTTATTAGTTATTAAAAACGCGATAGAGAAAACATTTTTGTCTTGTCTTCCCAAAAGTATTATAGAAAATGATTATGGATCTTCTAGTAAGTACGTCAAATGTACTATATGAATTAGTGGATTTACTTCATCGATGAACCGATCGAATAATTTTAATTTTTGGCGTTTACCGAGTTTTAAATACAAAATTTCTGTACAGTCATACACAAGCAAAAAAGATCAAGCTTTTTTGGTATTATAAAATAAGCAACTTAAATAATAATCTACGATTTGCATATAGCAGCACAGCAAAAATAAAATATACAAGATATCTTTATCATAAAATATCGAGTATGTATATCGACAAAAACATATCTATAATAATAAAACAATGTTTATTAGAAGTTCTTTCAAGTACAATATGTTTTTACCACATTGAATAGAAAAAAAAAAGATATGGATCTACGTACACAATCGATAATCACCTGATATTTATCAGTTGAGCAGACAGATTAGATATATAGAAAGAAAGCAAATATATGCAAAATGAACGATAAAAACCAAAATAATTTAATCTGAAATACTTTATAATAACAAGAAATCGAACAGTCTCTAGCAGTTGCTCAATTTAAGCTTTCCCTCTGGTTATTTTGTTTCAAGACGTGATTACAATTAAATTGTACAAATATAATTAATTATAAGATAAAAATTTATTTAAAAGATTGTTTTAGTAATGACATTATCACAACGGGCTATTATTGCTTTAAAATTTAGGATAATATCTAAGTATAAAGAAAATACTTATAATACTGAACATAAATAATACTCGACTGAATTATGGCAACAAAATAAAAGTGAATAATTGTGAGAAAAGGATATAGGTTATAGTTTTACCTCTTTGAGGAAACCTTATTAAATTATTTATTTTTTTTTTGTAGGAAAATATCACACTATTTAAATATGTTAGAAACCATAAGAAAAACAGAGATCAAAGGTGAAGGAATATACATGGAAGACACTAGCCTTTCAAATAGGTTTCTAAATCGTATTTAATGACAAGATGTTCATTAATTTTTTTTTTAAGTAAATTCGATTCTCCAACTGCCATTAAATACATTTCTTTGGACTTAATTAAATTAAAAATGTACAAATGTTAATTTTTAATTATTTGCAATGATAGCCCGTTCAAAACTATAAGCACACAAAACTAACATATTACTCCTTATTAAACAATTACAAACATTATCAAAAAAAAATTAAATATGCCAGATTGTGTATTAAAAATATATATATATGTATAAAGTGAGTGCGACGAATATACCTAAATATCCTCTTTCTTTAAACTAAAATTTCTATGGCAGACTTAAAGCCTTATAATAATTAAAAAAAAAAAGAAAACTATTTTGCTGTAAAATCGGCAGTTAATTAAAATAACCGTGGCTGTCTTACTGTGACTCTAAAGCATGCAGACTCTTTTTGCTGTGAAGCAATAAAAAAAAAAACGTAGGGAACAAAAATCTTAAAAATCAGTTAACAAATAGTTAACCAAAGCAAAGATTTTCGAACGAAATCTAGTCAATTAATGTGTACTAGACGTCTGGTGAATGTGTATAAAATTTTTGGAGTTACATTTTCTTTAGACATTTTCAATAAAAAAATGCACAATAATATGTATCATATACAGCCACAATATAATCATACATCACCCTGTATGGAAGTCTTGTTAATAGTTAAGACACTTTCTTTTCTTTAAGCAAAGTCCTGATTGTTGATAACGCAGTCAAAATGTTTCCGTTGCTTTACTCTCATACAAAACAAACAAATTCAGATTAAATTAAAATCTTCACTAGATAGAACTAAATTGCATAATATATTGTCCACTAAAAGAATTGTAATAGTTCACATAGTTCTTTAATTATTCACTTTACGATGACACTTTGAAAAAAGTACGAGCTTAAAATACAGTGCTGCCAACATAACAGGTAGTGATAACATTGGATTCATTCAGATTTTGTTGCAATTAATAAAATAGAATTGAGATAAAACCATCCGCATTTTATTAAGAGCTATCAAGAAAAAAAATTGAAAAAGAAGCTATTTTCATTAAAAAGTAAATTTCTTAGAACTGCAGAAATGTAGCTATTTCTACACATTTAACAAGTTTCGAAATATTTTTGATAGATTAAAGCACGAAATAATTATTTAAGAGTGCATCAGAGAACAGATATTCCAACATGTTCTGCGTTACAAATCGATGTCAGTGAAATTTTTGATAGGAAGGGTTTATAGTATTATTTAATAAAGATATCTAAAATCACTAGTATTAGTAGATTACACTTAAACCAATATTATCCTTACCAGCTATTTTTACAAACCGTCATTTATATATTTTTTTAAATATTTGCGGCGTAATTATAAAGCGTGCGATTTTATCTAAGTTTACTGGAAGAATTTCTTCAGCGTCGAGATGGTTGGCAACCTTGGCTTAGGCGTCAGTTTTCGATCGGTCGTTAGGTTGGCAGCGGTCGTCGTTGTGGCGTTGCTGTTGTTGTTCTTCGCGTTGTTTCTGAAGGGTGGTTGACATCTCAGAGAGCGGGTCTTGTGACGTGGTGCGCCCCCTCTCGGCCTCTACTGGTTGATCCTGAACCAGAAACATTCTTGAGCAAGGGTGATATGGCCGACGGGGACGTACCACGTGCACACTACAACCCCCGCATGTACATATATCACACACTTTGTACATTTTTGTTTTTAGATCGAGATATGCGTATAAGCAATTCTTTGCCTGGAATTTTCTATTAATTAACGTTGTTTACGAAGAAAAACGTATCGCTATCATGATGTATTCTAACAAGAAATATAACATTTTATATAAAGTGCTTAGCTGTTAGTAATTTTCTGTTACGATAGAGAGAAAAAATTAATCAATAAATTAGTCGAATTAAGTAAATAAATGAAAGTAATTTTAAAAGAAAATGTTCATTTCAAAGTTGTATGTAACTCTAAAAAATTAGAGAAAATACTATATAACAAAGTATCAGATATTCTACCCACCTATTGTATTTATCGAAATAAATCATCTTAATTTTTAAATCTACCATTTCCAAGATCTCTGCTGCGTTCCATTATGCTATTATGCATAGCCGTTAAATATCTTAAAACATAAACGAAATAAAAAGATTGCTGTACGTTTCATTAAAAAAAATAATAATTTCACCAAAAGTTACCAAAACCTTAACAATTAATCTTGTATTAGTGGGGATTGTCTTGTAATTTTTTTTACGTATGATGACGACTTTACGAGGAACAAAGGTAAACTTAAAAAAAAATTAAGGCTAGGAAACCTACAGATTTAGTTCTTGAGCTTTGTTCTTCTAAATAATCGGTAAAATGAGACGAGGAAAAGCAACTAATAAAAAATATGCCAAATGTTATGAAGGAAAGACAATTCGCAAATTTGCCGACGAATTGGCTTTAGAAAAAAGTTCTGTGAATAATATGGTAAACAACACCTAAGTATCGATACACCTCGCATCACATAAGTTTAATTAATTAATCCGAACAGCTGTTTCAAGGATGCGTGGATCCTCGTTTTCAACCGTATGATCGAATGATGCGAGAAAAATCTCTAAAAATTCTGCTTTCTTCTCGCGTACGGTTCATGGGGATCCACAGATTCAAAACAGCTGCTCTGGATCAATTAATTCAACTTGTGCGGTGCGGAGTGTGTCGATACATTTCGCAAAGATTGACATCCGAGGGAAGAATTCTGGATAAACACTTTTACGCAGACATTAAGGTGTTTAGAGTCAAAATCTACAAAACCGGCAGAAACATCCTCCGAGAAATTACCACACGATGAATTATAGACTCATGTTTATGAATATTGTAGAAACTACAATCGTAAATATGGTTTGGGGCTTTATATATTTTACAGAGCCTCAATATTTAGTGCATGCAAAGAAAAAGCTTTCACTGACCAAAGTTCAGAAGAAAAACATACTCACTTGGGAAAAATCTAAATGATCATGGACTAATGATGATCGGAATAAAGTGTAACATACGTCGGGAACCATAAAAAACTGGTATTATGTGATGATTGTTAAGTTTCCACGAGGTATAATGCTCCAGCAATGGGATTGGACACTTTAACATTTATAGATGGATATGAATCGGGGAATACAGGTGGGAGCATGACTAACGCACAACCCGGGTATCTTCTTCCTTTTCAATATTTACGTAGAGACGTGAGCACTACGGTATATAAATTCTTGAAAAATCACTATGCAAGAAAATTGTATCCGACAGGAGACGATTTATTTCAGTAGGACGGCGTATTTAGCAGTATGGCTAAATCCATTAACACATGTAATTGAGACTTTACGGCATAAAATTAAACAACACTTAAGAAATAATCCATAGAACCCTCCAGATTCTCGGAATAAATTAGAAGTTTTACCCCATGTCCGCTCTAACCAAGGCGCTCGTTAAGGCAAAATGGGATATATCCTTTTTAACCGAGGTTATATGTAATTGTCCCAACATTTTGTTGTTGTCAACAGTTTTAATTGTTAAAAAAGTAATTTTTAATTAATTTATAAACAAATTCGTTTGTTGTCGCGAAAATATCTTCTAAAATGGTCTGACTTAGAGCGTTACAGTAATATGTCAGTATTAGTAGGGGCAGAGTGGCGACATCGCATGTGCATATGCATTGCCATGTTAAATACAAATTTCTATCGTTACCTTAGATAAGGGTAAAAGCATATGCGATGCCGTCTAATGCTGACGTATTGCTCTGACGCATCAATACTAATTGACTTCCGTCTTCAGTAATGACGTATAATAGTTTGGCCTTATATATCCCAAAAAAAGCGGGAAATTCGGGATCGTATTGAATACGTCAGAAAAATCTGCCACCTGACCCCCTTACAACAGAGTCACCGAGCTGTTGGTATAAAGAAGGAATAAAGTCAGACAATACTTTGAATGACATTGATTAATGATATTTCTCGATTGAAATGCAAAACAAACAGTAAGTTCGCTAAAACTTTTTGGTTTTTTCTAATAAATACTCTACGTCGACTTTTGAAAATTATTTCTTTTTTTTTTGTATTTTTACGTTGCAGAACTAGTAACTTCTGCAGGTTCTGGGCGATCGTGAGAAGAAAAAAAATTGCATTCGCTGGTAATTATTTTCAAGATATAGCTAGAAGTCTTTTTAGATTCTCTTCTAATAATCTTGGCGTATAAAATTGTGTATTATCCTATTGTCGATTGAACTGAAAAATTTGTTTTAAGCACATAAAGAGAATCAAAATGAGAAAAAAATAATAGATATAATTCTATTCAAGTAGGGAAAGTTATTTACAAAGAATCGAATTAGATATGGATTGGAAAATTGGATAAAACATAAGATGAAAATTAGCCAGTCGTTTGCTTAGAATATAAGATAAATTAAAATAGATAAAAAAAAGGGATACATTTACAGACTTTGTAGAAGGAAGAGTAAAAATATTTAGAGAAAATAAAAATACCTATAAGTAGCAATTTACAAATGCTGATGTTTGAGAGCAAGCATTTTAGTTTTGAATAAAGCTTTATTGTAAATCAGGGCAACAGCAAACTGCGTTCAAGCTCTATAAATATTTCTATTTCTGCTATGTCGATTTTAAAACTCAACGATAATAAGCACTTTATATAAGATTTACAGAAAATTTACATTATTTAAATTAAAAAAAGGAAACAAAGAATTTGCTTATGTAAGCATACTTCAAACAATAAAGAAAAATGTTCAGGTGAATATCGGATATATGCACATTAATATTACTCGCACAAATTTTCAACAAAAAACTTATGTTCTATTTCAAAAAGTGAGAAAATATAATGAGGAACAACAGAGGCTTTTTAAAAGTAGCGCCGTTGTCAAAGGATAAAACAGTAAGTATAACGTATTTGGTAATCAACATTTATTGAAGGTACAGGTAAGAAAACAGACAAAATGAACAAACAAAAACATAAAATTAAAATTGGAACATGCCGGGGATTTTTTATTTTTACAAAAGGCGGGTTTTTTCAAAGCGAACTAAGACAATTTCTACAGATTTCCAGAAAAAAAAAAAAAAAACAACAAAGGAAGTGAAGCTCAAAGAAAAACAAAATATAATGTTTTAATGAAGTACAAACTATCTATATAACTACATATCTATATATAATAAAAAAAAAGAAAAATTATGCTAAAGTTACTTGTAATTGATTTAATTAATTAAATTGATTTAATTAGAAAGCTGCCAAAGCACATCAACCTAATACTCTAGATAATACGGGATCCCTTTTGCTTTCTATAATACTAATTTCAATTAAAAAGAAAAGTTAAAATTCATTATCACCATCATAGAAGTACAAATTAAAATTAATGAGTAAAAAGAATGTACAAATAAATTGCAATGCTAGAAGAATTATATTCCCATTGATAATTTCTAAAATTCACTTCCCATTGCGACTTTCGTCACTAGTACGAGTAACTTCGCATCATTTTTCGTTAATCTTAGACATCTGGACTAACCTTTTCGAAAATTTGGAGCTAATTTTAGAGAAGAACGACGTTCTCGTTGCGTGTGGCGAATCTCCCGATGGACCTTGCGAATAGGTGGCTTTGGGTCGCGTTTGTCCCGAGTGGAAAGTGCTACGTGACGAAGCGTTTCTAGGGAAAGCTTGTGTTCTCGAGACAGCTGGAGAAGCCGCATTCGTATGACTGCTACAAGAGAAGGAAGAAGCAAAAATTGAATTAGAACAAAATCGATCGTATTTCGACGTGATAGAAGCGTTGAAAACAAATTATCGCATACTATTCTATATGATGTATGAAAATCAATTCTTTTTGTTGCTTTTCTAGCTCATCATCTAGGATTTTGAAATGATAGGATTGTTTATTGGTGTTTGTCTCTATGAAAATGCTTTTTGTTGGATAAAATTCTAGCAACTTGGTTTGTGCGATGCTTGTAAAGATTAAATAAACACACACAATAAGGTGGCAAATAAATAATAAATAATCTAGTTAAATTCAAAATAAAATAAAATAGAAAAATAAAGGTTGTTCCTTTATGATCATTCGGTCACCGATTGAAAATGTGGACCATTCGTATTCTCGAAACGGCCGTCTCGGATTAATTAATTAAACTGGTGTTAGCCAAAAAATATAATGCTAAGATAGCTTAGTTTCCTCATGGTATTGATGGAATAATTCACGGCAAACGCAATAAAAGGAGAGAAAAAAATTACACTAACACACGGACATGTTTCTGCCTACCGGGCGTAGTCAGCGTGGTTTCGAAAGCAATTTTTTATCTCTACCTTCTATCGCTGTTGCCTCACAGTTAACTTTCAAAACGACAAACTCGACATTTCTTGGCGCCCTCTAGTGCCAAAGAAACGCATGCCTGCCGTTCAGGAAAAAATTACTCTCGAAACAACGCTGACGACGCCGGGTAGGCAGAAACATGTCCGTGTGTTAGTGTAATTTTTTGGTTATTGTTTCTAGACATTTTCTGATGTGTTCTGTTTAAACTCGTGTTGTTTACCATTTTACGACACAGCCTTTGCTATCATTAATGATCATTAGCTTTGGAAATCGATGACGTACTCAGCCAGAAGTTGTTAACTTCCATCTAAGCCAACCTTTACTTTACCCCGAGACAAATCAAGGTACTTTCGTGTTGAATTAGGAACTATTTTAAACACGTTTAACAACGAGTAACAAAGTACCACCCTTACAAAATACTTTTGGTGTGGGAGTTGTGAGAAACTGACTTAGACCGGAGAATCGATTTTTTTCTTCATAGTTCTATCAATCGACAAAATCGCAAGGATAAAGGATCTACAGAAAATTATTTTGTGGGTGAAAATTGTTGATAGCTGAATTTTGGGACTTTATTTTATTAAAGCAACGTTGACCAGGGAACGCTGCTTAAGGTTTGTTTCATTCTCTCGCCTTTTCCAAGAAGCCCAAGAGGATGCGTTTTTTCCTCACAGATGAATCGGAAGGAGGAAGCAGGCCAGATACGTGGCGAGATTTTATTTAATTTCTCCAGAATGTTCAAGGAGCAATAAATTCTCGGCTTCGGAATTGTTACGAAATAGATGAACGACAGTTTGAGCGTTTGCTTGAAGAAATATTTCAGTTTATTTTATTATTATTATTATATATTAGTCAAGTTATTATTTGTTTTTTCGGCTTTATTTAATTTATATATTTGCCACAACCGCTCAAAAACTATTCATAATAAACCAGTATATGGGGGGTTTAACCATATTTAATCTTCTATAGAAATTCGTAAAAATATATGTACGGTGTTATATTTAAAATAGTAGATTTGTTACGATTTCTGCCCAAACCAAAGTGGGTGAGTTTGTTGGTAAAAAAATGGCAAACCAACATTATAAATTGATGTGTCAGAATATTTTTACTCACTAAAAGTTGCTAGAATTTTAATGAATTTATTCCTTTTATCGTGAATACACAACAGAGTCTACTACACAATAAAAAAAATGATGTTTGTAATACTGGTGTTCCAAAATGCTTCAACAAAATTAAACGCTTCAATTTTCAACGATACAAATATTTAAACAAGCCAACAACATAAGAAAGGTTGACCAAAGTTACAATAATGAATTATATAATTGATGCGATGCAAGGGAAACAAAAGCAAAATGTTTTTGTTTTTCTCTAGCATGCGTCGATTTCTAAAGTAATCAATGATTAAGAGCAGTCAAACACGCATTACTTCAACATTTATAACAAGTTAAGCAACCTTCAAAATTTCAAAGTGTAACTTTTTTAGAAAGCATTTTAGGACGTATCTGTATAGACTTTTTTTATAGTAATTGGACACGTGTTACACTAAACGCCCTGTATATTAAAGACAATTCTTTACGATTTATTTTTTATTCTCTTTAGTTCAGTAAGGTGTAGGCATTTCTAAAAAGGGATTACACACACATGCCAAAAAATATTCAACGAAACTAAATTATACAAGCAACATTGATTGTTGATTTTCAACACCATGACAAAAAAAGTACGATAAGACAGAAAATCATTCGTTAAAAAAAGGACAAACTGGTAACGCATAAAACACGATGACGCAACCGTAACATAATACACAAACATACCTAGAACGGAGGGGATCTGTAGCAGTTTCAGGTCCGCTACTACTAACTGACGCAGATTTCACGTGGCCTTTGTTGGGTCTCAAGGTATCCCCAGTGCTACCCAACCCACTGACCACGCGGTTAGCACAAATAAAAACATTAGTATTAGGACTAGTTAAGAGGTGGTGCGCTCAACAAACGCCGTGCTCTTTAATTTCGAACAAGACCGCCACTGGTGGTGTAGAAGGTAACAAAAGTTTTCAAGGGTCTACAGCGTGCTTATGGTAAATCGGTAATTTTTATTTTGAATTTTATTCGATTAGATGCAAACCTCTTTATCGCGCGTATAAATTTGCTTTATTTAATGTAACCAGGATGATTGTTACAATGCAATATGTACGCATTCCTGTGTAATTATATGTATTGCTTTTTTTAATTTATTTATTTTTTCTTTATATCTATTTAACGCAAATATCTTTTAGCTTGCTCCTTTACGTGAGTGAGTCTCAACTAAAGCGTAAAATAATACATATTGATTGCTTGGGTGTGGTATTTTTATATGTGAGAAATAATTATTAAAAAATTTCTTAGTGTGTGCTAGATTATTTCGAATAGATATAGACGTTTGCATCTGAATCTTATTGGGTGCTGCAAGAAACATTAATCATTCCATACCAATGTTATAATGCTACGAACTATTGAA
Source organism: Oryctes borbonicus (assembly GCA_902654985.2). Classification (NCBI taxonomy): domain Eukaryota; kingdom Metazoa; phylum Arthropoda; class Insecta; order Coleoptera; family Scarabaeidae; genus Oryctes; species Oryctes borbonicus. Next base: position 938,448 of record LR736865.1, read on the forward strand.
ACAACACCAGTGAAAGGGTATATAAAGCACCCATCAATATTAAAGAAAAAAGAAAAACATCTTACAAGACGTACGAATGAAGTATAAAATATACATACCCAGGTATTTCCGTAGCCAGGTTGGTCTTTTCATTGCTACCGGCCTTGGCATCGTAACTGATCGTGGACCTTCGGCCGACTGAGCCGCCTGTAGTGAGAGGTTTTGCGGTAACGGTGTTGCTCTTAATAACAGTTCTTGGCTTACCTGGACTTTGCAAACCTAAAATTAGGCAAAACACACAAGAAAAAATATTAATCGAGGTTCATATTCGGAGCGACCCAAGCAAAGGACACCCACAATTAATTGTAAAGAAAAGTAAAAAAAAAATTAACATTAATAACAAAACAAAAGCATCTGGTCCGCTAAACATAGAATAATGATTACATAAACATTATTGTTTTTAATAGACAAGGAAAGACATTGCAGTATTGGTTTATCCGTTTATGCGCATGAAGCACTTTACTTGTAGAGAATTGTTGGATAAAAAAAAACATGGTAAATGCACATAAACGAACATTATATACTTCATAATAGACAAAGAGAAAATACGATACAACAAACATGTAGTCAAAGTACATTGTCGACACGAGTTATTTTGTTTTTTGTCAGACTTACTGTTCTCGGTTGGAGGCTTCGGTTGTGCACTGGCAGGGCGTTGAGCAATCAGCCTGCTGTTCTCTTTAATGGTGGCGCTGTCCACGGTGTTCTGTCTTTTGAATCCGGATTGGTGGTTGTTAGTTTGAGGCACCGCCACTTGTGGCTGGGGTCCTGCACGCAAAGTCTCTCCTATACACGTACACATAACCAAGGTCATTAGTTAAGATTATCAAGAGTTAAAGTATCCCAAGCACGATTAAAGCCTGTAGAAACTGCCGGTGTCTAATCGCAATGTTAGTGGTAAATGTGTTAGCTTTTCCTATTGTTAAACAGAGTTCTTAAATGTTAGTTAAGATCTCTATAATAAGTATTATTTATTGTTTATTAATCTGCAATGTAATATAAACGGTTTTGTTTAGTTTTATAGACCAATAAAGGTACAAATATACAGAAATGGTTATAACCAGCGGCTTCTGAATTGAACATTGAGCATTGAGCATATACAGCTTCTTTGTTGCCCATAGGGTCACTTGTAATAGTCGGCAATTTTTGGATATAGGACGAAGGAATGCCATGTTTGGTGTATTGCATAGCTCGTTCAGGTATCATCGACTGACTATAGGTTGCTCGAACATACTGTATACAATCATACCACCATTGTAATTTATGTAGATTTACATACAATTTAACTGATAAGATTTATGGTTGTCGTATAAGTAATGCATTTTTTCGAACAATCTTAAAGGATGAAAAATTGCTTTGAAATTTGTTTGTTTCATATTTTTCTTTTGCGCTAATTTTCTTTTCTGACCATGAACCGCCACTGGTTATAACAAAGAACAGTATGCATATTACCTCTGAATTATCGTGCGTTGCTCTGTGCAGTACTAAGTTTTTGAAAGAATTTATATAATAGCAGTATATAAAATGTTTTTGCAAATAATGACATTCCCTAAATTTTTAAGGGAAATGCATTATTTGGGAGGTAAGTTGAAGAACGAAATCAAAAGTGATTAAAATTCAGAAACCATTTACCGATATTATTGCAAACATTTTCCATATGTTATTAATAAAACAAGCATGTTAACGCCTGTGACAACAAGCCAAGAAAACATGCCGAAGAAAATTGAAAAATTGTAGCTGCTTGTCAGATATCTTGTTACAAAAACTAAAGAGAACTACAAATATATACACAATAGACATCGCTGTCTTACCTCCGCTCGATGCTCTTCTGTTTGGTTTGGCGTTCGACGCAGATATCGACCTCTGGACACCCCTGTGTGAGGGACTCTGAGCAATGGCTTGGGGTGCCCCTTGATTTTGCGGCGCAGACATATTTCTTAACGAAAGACTACTACCACTACGACTACCGTCACTTTCAGGCTGAAAATGCAATAAGATCAACAATAATGTTTATTGTTTTATAAATTTAATTTTTAACAATGGAATTGTTTATATTAGGCGGAATTAAACACCCGACACAACGTTTTTTTAGTAACAATTCTATTTTTGTATTTATTCAATGAGGTTGACTTTTGCGTGGAATGCATGATTTGTGGTTGACGTTATCATTCTTTCAAATACGAGAAGAAAATGAATAATAACAGCAGCGGAACAGCTGGAAAAAGAAGCAAAACACTTTGGATTAGAAATCAACAAATCCAAAACAAAGTATATGAAAATACCAATCTATTTAAAAATACAGGGACACAAGTGTGAAACGACTACTTCGTTCAATTATCTGGCAGCAATAATTGGAAAAATTGATTGAAAGATCAAGTGAGAGAAAGAATCATGAAGCGTATGGTAGTAACGCTGAAAAACTTCGCACTTCTTTAAATTACCCACAAAACAAATATAATTAGAAAAAGTTACTTACATCCGTGCTTTTCCTTCCTAATAATAAATACGTGGCGAAGACGTCGTCGTACTTGGAAGATTCCAGTGAATGTTCGATGTCGCTCCGATTGTAGCCTAAGCATACTAACGCTTCGATGCGTTTGTGGTCTGACATGTCGGGCTCGGGCTCTACGTAAGGCTTAAGTTCGTCATTTTCGTAGCTGGAAGAATCAAAACCGCAAATTGGAAGGTTAGAAGCCATCGCATTAAAGTATTCCAGATAATACATAAAAAAAAATAATTTGAGAAGGTAGAGTAAGGTATGCGTTACTTAAGTTCACAGTATCTTGTTTTTTTTTCTTTTGTAAAAAAATATTTCTTTAAATATAAAAAAAAACATATTCATATATTCAACATATAATTGAGCAATTACATAGGATCAATAAATAGCCGTGTTAGGAAGATAAAAATTTTATTTTTCCACCTAATTTTCTTTTAGTAAAATATATTTTTTCCAACATCCCTGTCATGTCAAAATTTATTTCAAATTCCCCAAAATAAGCTTCTCTTTCAGTAATGACCCTTTCGTTCAAGCTGAATTTTTCCCTGCGGGGGAAGTAATTCTTAGCACAATTTATGTAATTTAGCAAGTTCGTTATAAGCGGACACTACATTAGTTAATTCTAACGCATTTGCGTTAATGAGATTTTGATGTATAACAAAAGAATTTGCGAACTATGATTTAATTGAATAATTAACCAATTATCTTTTTAATAAAGAGCGAAACTGCGACACTTGCATCTTACTTTACCATCATTTTATATATCACATTTATTGCATAATATACGAAAGGTTTTAAATACAATTAATTTGTAAGATTTAATTCAAAATTAATCGCAATTGGCGATTTAAATTTCTAATGGAATACCAATAAATCCAATCTTTTTGCAGAAGACATAAACGAAGATAAAAATCGTGTAATTACGTTCAATGTTATGCAAGAATTCTTGCTGACTTCAAACGTAATTCTACAACTAATATATATATAAAATGCCACGTGTATAGATACCTGTGCGGTAATGAATGCCCCGTATCAGACCTTAACCAATAATTTCTGTATCAAATTCCAATTAATATTTAATACAAATTCAGCTACATGGATGTAAAATATTTAGCTCGTAAGATGCTAATGATCTAAAACTATGCATATTGACCACAATATCAAAGATGCTTAAATTCATGGCTATGATATTACTGAGGCTTTCGCTAGCTAAACCTACATTCTTCAAATTGTTTAGCTAAAGTAAATATAAATATCCAAATAACAAAGCAACTACGCTAATTAAACTACTCGGATATATTCGCTTCTGATTCTTCCGTAACGTTTCTAGAAGAAATAAAAAACGATTCACGTTATTTCGTACAATACTGAAGATTACGAATATTTGAAGTCTGAATTTTATTTTTCTAAAAACGCCAGAGTTAATAGTTTAAAGGATAGCTGAAAAAAGGATAATGAATTGAACATTATTGGTATTCCAAATTATATTTTATTTGACATGTATTGAACATTTAAATTTTGATTATAAATCGTACGACAATATGGTTGTGCATTTTAAGAAGTCGTATACAGATCATTGCAGAAACTAAATAAAATAATACTCGGAACTTCCATGTATGGTCAAAGTAAAATCCTCACGTAACAATCGAAAGTTTTACTTAATTTTTCTTACAGAATGAATTACAAGGACTACAGATGATGTTCCTCTAAACATGTACAGAATGTAAATGTACCATCAGCATGATGGGTTTATACATATTTCGCTCGTCAGGTCAAGCAACATTTGAACGATAGCTTTTCAGGGCTTTGGATTGGTTTCAGCAGTCCTATTAATCAGCCTCCAAGATCTCCAGACCTCACATCACTGGATTATTGTTCATGGGGATGAAATTTGCCAGGGAAAAGTCGACACTCAGGATGCATTAATTCGACATTTTAGAATAGAAATATCGCAGTCGATATTAAAGAAAGAGATGAAGCAATCAGAAGAGCTATAGCCGCCCTTCGTAGACGAAACATAAAATGTTTAGAGGTCAATGGTGGTATTTTTGAGAGTTTATTAGAAGAAGGCTGCGAATAAAAAAATGTGAATGCATGAAAATTTGTTTATTTCTAATTACGAAACAATTTAAAGACAAATGAAGGTCGAATAAGAGCATATGAGCTTCTTCACATTATTTCTCTTGAGTTTGGCCTGTTTCTCTCGATTTGGTTTTGCATATTTGAGTTAGCAACTTTAGGTGCATTTGAGAATGACAATCGCAATTAGACCGAATGGAGAATTCGGCACAGTAGTACCGAAAAGTGCCATGAAAGTCTGATCGAAACAGAAAAGTTTAAATTTAGTATTCCCAGTTCTTTCTTAAAAGTTCAAAAAACAATAAAAACTTCCAATTTATAAGGTGGGTGAAATTAACAGACCACAGTTGCTATTTCCGTTATTATTGGTCCTAGGAACAAAAATCCTTGATCAGCATACAAGCTTGACTCAATCTGTACAAATGTTGCCGTCTGTCGTACGGCATATATTGTTCAGTTTCGTCCGAGAGACTGTAGCTTTCATTTATTTTATTCTTAGTACTCATTTTTGTTCGATTATCTGCAATGAGTTTTTCAACATATAATTGAATCTCAGAACTATCTAACTTCTTAAAATTCACAACCTCAAATACGATTATTTTGTAGAAGCAAATAGAGAAATAAAGCTGACAAAATTGAACGAAATTGTGTAATTCTTGAAGTTCTTTTTCAATTCACAACCATTTTGCATGTATCATCAGCGACGTTCATAATGATCTACATCTCCCATAGCGAGCGGTCATTCTGATTGACGCTGGACGTACATGTAAACATTTTTGACAATTTGAAACATTAATCATACTGTAAGTTAAGTAATAGTACAAAAGCCACATTTAGATTTATATTCATGCTCAAGGGTGATCAGACCTCTTTCCGTGAGAATAAGCAGTGAATTAGATGCCGAAGGAAAAAGATGTAGGAACTAAAATAAAGGCTAATCAATTATGTTAAACGTAAAAATATAAATAAAAATATAACGAAATCCAAAACAATTCTTAGGTAGGTGTTAAAAGAAATTCTGCTCACCCTCCATGCAACCTTTACACCAGAGAACATGCTTTTCAATATTCGAAAATATAAAATTTAAAAACTTGGAACACATTTTTTTTTAGATTTTTTAGAGCGTACAGTGTTTTAAACATACAGCCACTGTTTTAGAAAAAAATTAAAATTAAACAAAATAAAGTAGAAAATATAGAAACAAAAAAAAAAGAGTGTTAAAATAAAGTGCGCAGAAAAGGGTGCTTATCAACATCTGTCGAGATAGTACATACCTAGTTTGTTTAAAGATATATTAGTGGAAAAAGAAAGAAAACAACTAATTCTATTTGTTAGTGGCAGGTGAAGACGCAGAAAACGTATTTTGTTGTCGTTTCAGTGTATTTATATTGGACAATGGACAACGGCAAAGTCCATAATCATCTAAAAAAAAATTTCAATGCACTTGCAATTTAATACAAGTAAAAAAATAAACAAACAAAATAATAGCAACCGAAAAGATTGAAATAATCAATTAGTAACTGACAAAGCTTAATGTGTACCAGGTCATTATTTTTGTATTCTAATGCTTTTTGACTCGTCTCACAACACTAAAAACAACAGCAAAAGTAGAAACACCTGCACTGACCCCACATACCCCATATTCATCCACTTGTCCTTCATAATCGTCTCTAAACTGGCCCTTTTCGCCGGATTTAAAACTAGAAACTTCTTCAGAAGATTCTCGCAATCGGTACTCATGTAAAACGGAATGCGGTATTTACCGCGAAGTACCCTTTCCCTAAGTTCTCGGAGCGTTGATCCATCGAACGGTAGACTTCCGGAGACTAATGTATACAGTATCACACCTAACGACCATACATCCACTTCTGGACCATCATATTTTTTTCCCTAAAACACGAGAAGAAGTTATCTAGTGCTTATATACTGAAATATTACGAAATAAAGCAATAATCAAGTAAAATTACAAGTTAAACAGGTTGGGGTGGTAACATAAGTTTGTTTGATGTCGCGATTATAATTTTCATAAATTATTTATTTGGAATTAAGTTAATTTATTGTTTAAAGGGTTTAGTTAACTGAACATAAATCGCTTCTATTCAATAATTATGATGAAATAAGTGACCACTAATAGCAAAAGCCTATCTTCTCGGGCTTATTCAAATTGGAAAAGTTCGCAGACCGCGCCATGGAAATTACAAAGAAACAACGTGGTAATACAGTCTTCTATGCAGAGGGGAACTTCGGCTCCCCAACAAAATTAGAAAATACTTCCTCGAATTACGTGAACAGATTCGAGTCCATATTGGATTATTCCCCGTCGAAGATTACAGTCTGGAAAAAACTCCCTTAGTTCTGATCCTAATATGAATCGATTGCAAGAAAAAATATCCCCAAACTATTGCAAAATATAGATATTTTCATGATTCAATGAAATCGAGAAGACTAAATTTAATCGCAAACTACAGATACACAAAAGAAAAGCTGAACAAGTAAGGAACAGTGATGAAGGAGGACCGGACTAAAGCCCGGTAACCAAATTCTAGTTCTGTAATAAGTATTGACTTAGAGCGGGGACTCTTCATTCCAACATTAATGTATTAGTGACACGTATGTCATGCAATCTAAGGATTCGCGTTTTTTGATAATTGAGAGTCGAGCTCAGGAAGAAGAGGTAATGAAGAAGCGCCTGTTCCTTTGAAAATATTAGAAATGCGAGTATTCCAATTGAACAGAAAACTTGTGATTTGGTCAGATAATTGGATTGGTCTAAAATCGCCGATCTATAATTATTAGCAGCTGATAAATTTGACAATATTCAGCAAAAGTTGTTGGTCGGTGATCATTCGTATTTAGAATTCGATCGTGATTTTGTGCAAATTAAGAAGTATAAAGAATATTGCAAATATTAAAAAAATGATTATAGATACGAGTCATCTGCATTCGAAGGATATTTAATTTTGACAACGTTGTAATTTTATTATTTTAGTTTTTTTTTTTGCAGATGTTGAAGTGTTAGTTCCTGGTTAATTGATAACTGAATTCAGATAGTTTTTCTTTAATATTCTATAATTACTACTTTGACACTAAACCCTTTAATTTTGTAATTTACACACTTCAAAGACCATTAAAAGTAGCGGTAATTATAGTAATAAATAAAGTTCGCTACTTTTCGTAAGCTTCAGAGGCGTCGGTATGAAGTGGTCGTTCAGGTAATATGCAGATAGAATAATTTCTCTACTTCTATACTTACATCGGTAACAAGTCATCCGTCCCCACTCCATCGCAGAGTCTAATATGCGAAGCATAAATTTGCGCATATATTACGAACGCTTCCATATCGACGCCAATGAAGCGCACGGAAAGTGGCGAACTTTAGTAATAAGGCTACTGTCACTTACTGTTCTTATTACTATCTGAATTGTGTTAGCAGTGAATACATTTTTTATACTAAAATGTGAACAGTTTCATGAGTTCAGCTGATTTCGTACTTAAATTTCAAGAAATCGCGCTTACTCATTTTTGATTTATTTATCGCGGAGAATTAAACTGTGAGTATTAGATTGCGTCATTCTCGCCAACAAATAAATTTAAACTTGTAAATAAAATTGATAGTATAGCATTTGACAATGTTATTCTAACAAAGATAAGTGCGTGATATAGTTTTAGCTGCAGACTCCGTTTTCAAATTCTAATAATAGATAAATTAAGAAAAACGAAGCTTAAACTTCACCTAATCTTCTTGCGCAACATATGCCAGTAGTTAGCTGTTTTAATCAAGTTTTCAATGACAGGAACCGTTTTATCGCAACATGAGGATAATCCGTGTTTATCGATAGATATCAAAGGTTTTTTTTTTAATTCACAATTATCGCAATAGACGAATAAAATAATTTTGCATCGGAGCGTTTATCGTCAATTAGATACATTGTTATTTTTAAATTTAAAACAAAAACATAAGATTTGTAACGTAATCAAAATCCTATACAAAAATTTTGAGCCAGTTATGTAAAAGTAAATTGTTAAATTAAAGCGACTGTATCTTAGCGCTTCATTTCGCTTAGGGAAAAATTGATGCGGCGTGAACGTGATGCAACAGTGAAAGACAGGAGTTTTTGATAGAATCGGGATTTACTTACCTGAAATAATTCGGGGGCCGCGTACGGGGGACTTCCGCAAAACGTATCCAATTTATTTCCGGGTGTAAATTCGTTAGAAAATCCGAAATCCGCTATTTTAATATTCATCTCACTGTCCAATAGTAAGTTTTCAGCCTTTAAATCTCTGAGAAAAAAAATTAAATTTAAACAAGTGTGTTTATTTTCACAAAATAATTTAAAGCTAAATTCATAAAAAACGAACAGTTAAACTGAAAACAAGCAAGAAGTTAAAAAGATGATTAACTTTGAGGGGGTTATTTCAATAATAGGAGGAAGGGTAGCAAAGAGTAAAAGGAAACTCACTGAGCGACGAAAAATGTGGCAAAATCTAATTTATATTATTTCCTCTTACGCTAAATAGTGTATGAGGGTGAATCAAATATGAACCCGGTGTCCGTTTATTTATTTATTTTTTTTTTTATTTGCAAGGATAAAAAACCAAGTACACATAACTTTTCAACGTAATATCTCGTTTTAAAGATGCATTTTTCTCAGCCAAGTTACGCACAAATTCTTCCACTCGATCGCCATTGTTGAATTGTTGGCTTCTCAGAGCTTCTTTCTCATCGGTCCAAAAAGATAGAAGCCGCAGGGCGATAGATGGAAGGTGTTCAATGCAATTTATTCAATTTTGCACACGTGATAGTTGCAGTATGGGTCCTTGCGTTGATATGGCGAATAATCACTTCTTTTATCGGTTTGTCACATTTTTTGTGGCTATAAACGAGGTTGATTTCATTCAAAAGCTCGCAGTAATATGGTTACTCTCCAAAAGATCACGAATGTCATTTATATCTGCAATAATTTCTTGCTTTTCCAGTATTTTAGCAAGAAGAAGTTTAGGTAATTCTGTGACTAGTTTTCAATGTCACATGTTAATAAATTATAAATGTGAGGAGAGATCAAGAGCTTACAAAGAAAATCTTCTGGTTTCAAATCGTCCAAAAAAGCGAAAATATGCTTACAACGACCTAGACTAAAATAATGCTATAGTAAATCCTGATAAAGGAATAATATTGCATGGATCATTTTCAAAGGGAGAAAATTACTAAGGTTTTACCGAGCTTTTTCGGCAATTACAATAGAGGGATAGGAAATTGTAATGCCTTAAACAAAAATCTCATGATCGGCTCGCTTGGGAAAGTTACAAAAAAAAAGGATTCGCGAAATTAGATAGCTTAACAGTAGCTAAGAAAAAAGAAGAGAAAAAGTTACCTATGTATAATTCTTTTTTGGTGACAATACTGGACCGCGGATACGATTTGCCTAAATTTCGCACGAGCTTCTTTTTCTTTCATCCTGCCGTGCAGCACGAGGTAGTCGAATACTTCTCCACCGGACGCATATTCCATAACCAGGTACAAAGTTTTATCCGTTTCTATTACTTGAAATAATTTCACAATATTCGGATGGTCCAACATTTTCATTATTCTTACCTGAAAGCAAGATAGATAAACATGTTTTATTTGCTTCTAATTTTATTTTTTCTTTCTTATATAAAACATACGGTCTACATAGCGAGACGAAAATTTGTATTATTTTTATATTTTAAAAGATTTAAGGTTTCGCATATTAGCTAGACGCGATGTATTTTTTAGGAAGGATTTAGAGTCGAGCAATCCGTCCTCAAGTAAAGAGAGTATTTGCTGATAAGGAAGGGTTTAGTTCGACGTGTGTTTACTTCTGCTGGATTTTTCCCGATATTTAAACGACGGCGACGTCGATCTTAATGTCAACTAAGAAAATGTGATAAATAGCGACGGCCAGAATTGTCATTACGATATTTGAAATTCTATTAATTTAGAATTAGTGGAAGCTATAGATTATTAACTTATACAGTTTTTTCGAAATAATGAGACAATTATGAAAAAAAAGCATTTTATTGTAGGTATTTCCAAAGTATAGATTCTACTTGGAGATGCTTTTTATAAAACATTCATCTAACTATCTACATATGTATGTATGGGGGAAAAACCCAAGAATCATACCAATTCAACTACTTTAGTTCGTTGAGGTATGAGCAGTTGTAACGAACAGTTACTTGATCTAAACCAGAGACCCAAATGTTTAATGACTAAATTTTTGCCGCCCGAATTTTATTGGCTATTGCGAAAAAACAATGACGCAACATTAGCTGTGTTTGACGTTTATCTACTAAAGAACTGGAGTACAAACAGGGTTAACGGTGGCGCGATCCGATTTTATTTGAGGATGCCACTTTTACCAATATTTATTATTAGAGCTTAAAGGTAATATCACCCAATCGAGTCCCGATATAGTGTCCCATTAGTCCCATTAGTGATTTTGCATTACAGGATACAGCTCTTTATGTTGCATGAATATATCTTGAGATCTTATTTGATAGTCTGAATAGTTTCCAGCCTAACACAGAAAAAAGCAATTTGTTGCCAAATCCAGTTTTATTTCCTTAATTCCATAATTTCCTTGTAAATCTATACACTTTTGCCAAAGATGTTCCCATTTCTTTAATCCGCCCAAATTCTAGTTGATACCTTTTTCTGCAAAATAGGCGTTTACGAATGTGATGATCCTTCATTCGATGAAAATCTCTGTCCTCCGAGCAAACCTTTGAGCTTAGGAAACAGTTGCGTGCCGGATCTGGCAAATAGGGCGGAGTAGCTTTCTTTTTTTCTAATACGAGCGTTTTTCCGAAATTTCTACCTTCAGTTTATTAAGTAGTATGCCTCCGTTATTGTTTTTCCTTTTTCAAGACAGTTGACTAATATAACTCCACGACTATCTCAAAAAAAAGTCGCCATCACTTTCCCGAGCGATACAAAAGTAATCGCTTTTTTCGGAGCCGCATCACTCTTTGCAGTCCATTGTTTCGACTGCGCTTTGGCTTCAGCAGTTATTATATTCGACGCTAAAACTCCGACGTATTTCGCTTAAACTGGATATGCTCCACCCAAACGCGTTTTTGGTATTCAGTGAGCAAGCGCGCCACTTAAGGCGCAGCTACTTCTTTAATACCCAAATTTCGGGATATCCACAACCTCTGCTTTCTCTCCAACCTCTAATACCATTTGGGGTACTTTCCCGAATTTATTGTTAATGGTTGCAGTTTTTGGCTGACCTGGATGTTCTCTGCGGATTAAGCTGGTACGACCAGAAGATTGTGAGTGTCCGACATTTCAAAAGCATCTTTCAATGCATGTGCAAATATATTACAAAAAAAATTACAAAAGGCGATTTTAATGGCCAGATTTGAAACTTTTCAGATTGTCCTTTAGTTGAGTTTTTTTCAACGAGAATTAAAACTGTTGAGTTGATTAAAAAAGTTCTTTACAAGAAACAGTTGTTGCAATGAACCTGGAAGTGCCACTATTTGATGATCTAAAAAATGCAATGAAATATATGTCTTTTTCTTTTTCTATCTTAATTTACATACAACAACACGGATTAGTCTATGATATAATTAGTACAGGAAGGAAAAACGAATTTTTGAGGTTTATCTTAACCTCCTTGAACAAACAGTTAAGTTAGCATTCAATAGTTAGTACTTAAAAGCAGGTTGTTGAGGGAACGCTTTCTAATTATTACGGAAAATACAGGATGATTGCAGGCCCCGATCTTAAATTTGGAAAAAATATTCCACCGAGGAATGGAACAGATCTAATTCGTTGGTCCAGTACATCAGTAGGCGCAGAATCGATTTTTAACAACGCAAACGGTTTATTATAATTACGAAAAATATTGCATTCACTACACCTAAATTTAGACACAGCTTAGAAATTGGGTGTTGTTATTATTCCAAGGATTCAATGACCTATGAGTCACCATCTCATAAACTTTTCATTTCAACAAACTAGAAATATTATGAAAGAATACACACTAAAGCTATTGCGTTAGTTTGCTTCATATACCTGCAATTGATCTAAAATTGTAATTATTGAGCAATGAGTTTGCTGTAAATCAAGCGCGTTATCAGCCCGCTCTCCAAACAACTATTGGTTGATCTTAATCGGGATAAAGCAAACGTTACCGATAACAATAACCGGCAAGGCTTCGGTAACGATTTCTAATTGTAGCGCCGAAATAGAAGGATGTAATAATGTTGGGATGATTATTGACGTCAAGCATTAATGATGCGTGATGATGGCAGATGTATCTTATCAGCGATCGCAAAACAATGCGTGATGATGATAGTGACGGGTCAAAGTACAAGTACAAAAAATGATAGAAATATACGAGTATTATATGTTTATACGTCTGTAGGTTCAGAAATCATCTAAAATGTAATCGGACCAAGGTCTATTAAATTGTGATTTTCTCGATAATAACCTTGCGGCAAATTTTACGAAGGAAAGGTTGGGAATTTATAAAAGTGCATGCGGTAACTGTAACGTTGGAGGCGATAGTCGTCAGATACAAAAAATATTTACTGCTGTGGAAGAATCGGATCGTCAAATGTAGCACAACGCATAAACCTCAAATTAATTAAGAACGCGAGAATTAGACGGTTACGAAACGATTTATATGAAAATTAATGCAAATTTACTAAACAGAGAAAATGCCCACTTAGCCACTCAATTTTGTTGTATTTTATGAGTTATAACAGCTTTGCATATCTCATTGCCATAATTTAACTTAACTACCTTAAACGGGTGGTAAAAGAGCAAATGATGAAAATATGACAAAACCCTCCGGGTGCTAAGATTTCGAATTGGACCAATAATTTACTGTAGTGATGCTCCGTGATCGTGCGCCCTTTCTCCAAAAAGTCAATGAGGATAACCCTCTTCGAATCCCAAAAAAATAGTCATGACCTTTCCAATGATGATGATAGCACCATTTTCGCCTTCTTTGAAGCAGATTCGCCTTGAAAAGTTCATTATTTTCACTGTCGCTTTGCCTAAGATGTATATATTAAGGGAACCAGGTTTCATCAATGGTGAAGATTCGATGCAAACATTCTTGTGGATTTCATTATAGAGATTAGAACACTGCTGTCGCGGACATTCTCAATGATACCGTTAGCAACCACGTGTGTCAGGAGACCTAGGCCTTGTTATAGAGGGTGAAGGGCGTCCATAGACAGCATCCAACTTCGCTTTCATTTCTTCGCACGTTCTTTCATCCAAAACGGCAGTGCATGATAGGAATCTTAAGATCCCTCAGTAACGTCAATTATCTTCGAACATGGATATTTATTGATCCACCCTTGTGCCGGTTGACTACTGTTAGACTTTTGGGGAGGATATCTAAAGCAGAATACAGCAAAAAATCCAAAAGAATTGAATTTTAAGTTAATATTCATAAATAAATGAAGGGAAATTATTACAATTATTAAGTTATGTTCGAGAGAAGATCGTGGTAAACCAATATGAAATTAGCAGAAAATGTAGTATAAGAAGCAGTTTTTCATTCGGATTTAATAAGCAGAACACATTACATTTTGATGTCTTATGTACTTTGTCACGAGATTAGTACATTTATCCATTGGTACAAATGTAAATTTGTTTATGCCATAAACACGAAAAGGTAGTAAATAAGTAAATTACTGATTCTTATTGGAAGACTCTCCGTTTAGAGTTGCAGTATATTCAGGGAATCGTGCTGTTTTTATGTGGAAAGGGCCTTCCTGGTAATAAGCGAACAATATAACAGAAAGCATTCCTTGAATTACCTTATGTATAATAGAACAAAAGATAATGACGCTCCTTCCTTGTAAACAGTATCTACAGCCTTGGCCAATAAAACGGAGCACCTGTAGATTTTCGCTAATGTATAAAAAGTACTCGTTGTTTTAAAATAAGCGACAAAATAATTAACTGTTATTGTGCCAATTACTCTAAAATGGCATGTCGCTGCTCCTCTTGGAAACCAAATAAAATCGAGATACAAACAATTCTAAGGATCAAAATTGGTTGTGCAATCAGATACTAGCAAAGAGAGTTTTTCTATAAATATTTACAATAACTATTGCCAAAAAGCGATAGTTCGTTGAAAATAAAAGGGCAGACATTGCACAGGAATTTCGGAAATTAAAATTGTTCAAAAATTAAAGTGTACACACTGTGCTGTTCAGTTAGCCATAAACAGATATAAGCCTATCGGGTCTTCTCTAAAAATAAACCAGGAAACGTCCATCGCAAAATAACTTTTAGGGAGAACCGTCCAGTAAAAAGACTTTCTCATTGAGAATAGGAAGTTATCTGTAGAAATTAGTGCAGAGATTTTCTGTTAGAAGGCATTTAAATATTGTAGGATTATAGAAATAGCCGTTATTTTCCGAACTCAACAAAAAAAAAATCGTTTAAAATGGGCTGTTTTGGTATTACCGGAGGTGCCTTTGTGCATCGTAGAGTTAACGAGGAATTTCATAAAAAATGCGTCGATTGTAATCCAAAACAATGATATGGACAGCATTATGAGATGCGAAAAGAAGACTTTTCCAACAACATTTCCTGCTATATAACTCAAGAAACTAAACATTGGATACACGGAAATGGATTCCATCTTTTGGATTGGCCTGCCCAATATCCAGACCTAAATCCAATTGAACACTTGTGGAACTACTTGAAGTTAAAATAAAAAAAAGTGGAGAAATATTCCACTAGTGTATTGCGAAAGATTGGTGGACGCACGGTATTAAGGTACACCTAGAATTTTATCATTTCGAGTTTTAAGCTTTACAATGTCCAAGATGCTCTGTTTTATCGGCCAAGGCTATATATTTTTTTTTTCATAGTACCTTTGGTTGTCAGAAAGCGTTAAGTTTAGCGACACGTTAAGAGTAAAACGCACGACGAGGCTCAAACGCCGTGTTAAACCGCAGCATATCAGTTTACCAGTTCGGCTCCTTTTTAAATCGATAAGAGTATGTAGCAACTATAATAAACAACACACCGTTTCGTATTATACGCTGGCTTTGGTAAACTGGGCGTTACGTATAATGCAAAACCTCGATTGGAATCACATTACATGCCTTACATAACTCGCACATTTATCGTCGCAGCGAACCAGTAATTCGGTCCTAATATTACGTATTTATACAGATTACATTAATACTGGAACGTGCAGCCTGAATTATGTGAATCTGGTTCGATTATGACGTTGAAACTTTGCAAAAACCGGATTGGAATGAAAATGGCGTGATAAGAGTACTACTTGACACTTCCTATTTTTTAAGGAGACAACCAGTTGCTACTATCAATCCAGCAGAATCATGAGCAGACGAAATGTATTCACCGCTTTACTTCGGGTCACTTCAGAGAGATCTTAGAGACCAGCCATTCCTAACCTTTTTCCTTTAAAAGAATGGTTTTTTCCATCGACTCCCTTTTTTTAAATAATATACAGCATTAAACATAATTATAACATAAATGATTCAACAAAAATAACTTGTACTAGCAGTAACTAGCATTTTCGATTGACCGCTCCAGAGTGCTCTCAGATTGCTCTGAGAGCGTATTTTGTGTTCGATCAACGTAAACGATTTAATAGAAATGTTCAATTGAATCGAGCGCTCGCTGTATAATCGCTCTGAGAGTGAGAAAATAGATCAATTCAGATCAAGACAAGAAACCAAACCTACAATCCAATTTATCTGTAATTTCCTTCTGTTTGCAAAGACACCAAAAATTACTGCTGTAAATGGAGAAGAAAAATTGCTGTTTAGCAAAAGCAGAAATTTTATAATCGGATTTTTCTAATGATGAAGTAATTATCAAATAACAATCATTACCAAAAATAAATGATTTTGCGGAGATAATAAATTCATTCTCGAAAAACAGGTGGTAAGCTTGCAATTTTACGATAAACAGCAGCTGCTTCGATGTTATTCATTTTATCAATATAGCAGTTGATGTAACTTGTTTGTCATAAATTTGTGAAAGATCATTGTGAGATCTATGACGTCAATAATTGTTACAGGAGCAATCGCGGAGCAGTCTCCCATGGAGCACTTTGGTTTCCAACCGAAAACGCTATTAAAGATTTTCAGAAGACTTCATGAAAGTCTTATCCATCGTAATGTTTAATGTTGATCAATCGCTGGTGCATATTCAGCTATCGACCTCTTCCTCCATCCTTAACTCCCTTTAAAGATTTATCTACCCCCAACGGATCAAATTGGCCCTGATGGGAATTCTTGGTTTTTCCGATCCGAACATATAGTAGATTTCGAATATCAATCGGGTTTTCTATCACTAGATGGACCCTTATTCTCAGTAGGTGGACAATGTAAAATGCCAAGTAGAGATGTGGGGGTAGCGCTGATGACTTGTAACCTTGTATACGTTTCGTTGTAACATTACAATACAATTAGTAGAATAAGGTTAGATTAGGAGGACGTGGAGGAAAATCTACAACATGGTTATGAAAATATTCATGTAAGAGGTTCACTATTTCCAGTGTTTCATGAGCTGTGGTGCAAGTATCCCTTAGGTCGTCTATCATAGAAAAGGTTGCAATAAGTTATTACGATATCTTTCCGCGTTTACCGTTTCATGAAAAAATAGCGGACCAATAACTTTTCGCCGTGAAGCTGTTCCGGGATGAAGAATTTATCACCAATCATATGATTTTTAAACCGATTGCATTCTCACTAAGTGACCAATGGGCTCTGGTTGTTGCACAACACAGAATTTTTCTTTTCTAAGAATATATCTACAATAAATTAGTTTTCCGCGATAGCTTTCTATTCTATTCTTTAGGCGCATGATCTTCTCACATCCGTAATAGTTTCAGCAGTTTTTTTCTCGAGTGTACCACTACCGGGTTTGTTACCTACTGTGTTACGAAATTTAGCGACACAGTGAACAATTTGTTGATATAAATCAGGATATGATATCGCAAAATGTGGAAACTGAATCAATTAATGTTTGGTGAATAAAAAATAATTCGAAAAAACATGGCTTTCTCCATTATTTTCGTCTCAAGATGTAGTTCTGATTACTTTTATTATTCTTGTACAACATAATATAAAATAGATAACAGCATATACCGCGCCTCAGCAAACAGTAGAAATGGATAAAAGCGAACATATGACACATTCTGGTGCTAGCAACGGTAAACCCGTAAGCTAAACTTTTCCTTTTTATACAACCTTGCTAACATATTAACAATCTATTTTTTTTATTTGATGAGATTTTTTTCTTATCTTATCCACACGTGTTTCCTGTTTCACGCAATAAAACGAATACATCCGAGAAAAAATTAAATAAAGGAATTAAAGTTTGAAGAGATTTATAATACAATAACGCATAACAAAAGATTAGTTTCGATTAGAACTGGCAAAGTGCGTTAAGTAAGCCTTAGTCCGTCTGGCACAGTTTTTCAGAATCTTGAAACCTTTTAGCACACACAAGCTAAAGGAATTTGGTCTAGTTAGATGGTGATTCGTTTTTGCAAGATTAGCTTTCTTTCCGAATGAGAAAGCGATAGCATCCGCATTGAATGTTTCATAATTTGGTTGTTTTCTGAAATGCTCCAGTATAATATTCAGATGCTTTCTTTAAAGCAAAAATATCGTATCAGATTCTTCAGAATGAATGTAACGTTCAAGGAAATGTATTTAGATTTTTTGGTAGTTGTAAATGTAAATCCTGAACTTGCTTGAACTGGATAAGAAAATGTAAATTCGAATACCATGAATCTTACCGAAATAAGTGGGTGGAGCATAAATAGGAAAAAGCGTTTCTTATCAGAGTAAACCTTTACCGTTTTGCTACCGAAAATACTTCGTAAATAAGAGCCAAACTAAACTAACTCTTCTTTAAAATGCTGTGTTTTAAGAAATTGGCATTTTGGCGTTGTAGACTGATAACCAAGATTTGCGAAACAGTAAGTAATAGTCAATTACAATGATTCACTTTAGCCACTTTGAGTGTTTTTGTATCACGATAATGTTTTTCTGGGTATTAAAATAATTTTCTTTAAATATTTACATTGTTCACATTGAGTAAGCTGGTAAATACGACTCTTTTGGCAGGATTACTAACATTTGCACACTTAATCTGTAAATTAATGTCACGTGAATGAGAGTATTTGTTTTCGAATTTAATCTAGCCTTTTGAATAATTGGAAAAACGACCATTCAGCAGGTTTTGCTACGAGATTTCTCGCGGAAGTCGCTTCTTCGAACACAAAGTGCTTGCAGTAATTATACCGACCGGTTTTCAAATTACTTAACGACGAAGTTCGCAATACTTACTTCTCTAAATAGTTTTTGCAGCGAACCAGGGTTGAGTTGGGTCTTGTCTATTATCTTAATGGCGACCTCCTTGCCCGTAGGAACATGTTTCGCCAGCTTCACCTTGGCGAAGTTACCCTTACCGATGGTCTTGAGTAGTTTGTACTTGCCGATCGTCGGTTCTTCCCCTGTACGCATCCTATTGCGCGTCGAGGCCGAGCTGATTCTACTCGATTCCACTGTACTGTCATTGCCACTCTGCAAAGAGAAGAATAAGATTAAGATAAATCTGTTTGCGATGATTTATCATCTCCCGTATGGGGAGCGTTTCGTTCGTAAGACACACAAAGATATTCGAATGTATTAGAATTCAAGGTAGTCTAGTCGCAGTTATGAAACGCGTACTCTCTCATGCATAAAAGCGTTTAGTAACTACTAATTAATATTGAACTTTTGCTGCCGGAGTTACACGTATGACGTTATAATACATAAATATTTATTTGAATTTAGCATTTAAAATAAGACTATAAAACTGCAACGATTAATAATAAATCAAACCTAAAAATAACCGGTTAACTTAAGTTTTTTGCGGTTTTTGGGAATAACGCTTTGAAAATCCCTAATACGTTTCTAATCTTATCAAAAATAAAACACTACTATTTTTAGACAGTACTTTGAACAGGACATCCATTTAGACATATTTTTGCATAATAAAATTATTAAATAATTGGGAACCAAATGATGTTAGGTAGTAGCGAGGCATAAGGTTCAGATCTGTCAAAGATGCGATCGCTTATTGTTTGGGACTCTCACCAGTCAATCTTTGGTGCCCATACGCCTAAAGAATCTTCTAATAATTTACCAAAACCTAAGCAATGTACTGATTTGTTAACTAGACGATGTTACCATTCCTCACAGAGTCTCTAACTGTTGTGGATGGCTAATATGGAACAAGTATAAGATTTCAATTCTCTACGTCCAATAATAGAAAAAATGAAACGTTTGATAGATTGACAAAAAAGTATAAAATATTTAAAACCATGGGAAATACATTTGGCCGTTAGAAAGATGAAAGTTTTAGGAAATGCAAAAATAGAAGGTGCTTCCCACGCTGACACTCACTAATGAAATATTAACTCAATTTCTGTTGGCCAAAGTACTTCTCAGAAAGATGGAGGAAAACACTAGAAAAGGTAGAATAAAGAATAAAGTATTCAGAAAAAAATAAAGAAATCAGCGAATACTTTAATTAATGAAAGACAAAGAATACAGTAAAAACCCAGTCAAAAATATTGGGGATTTTATTTTGTTCTTGAAATCTGGCGTTGAATTTTTGCCATGCAGTGACAGCATATACAAACTCCACTTCAATCATCTTTAAAACACCATTTTATAACCTAGAATATCCTTTTCTCTGTGCCCTTCAATTGGAATTGAGGACACCTTTACGTATCATATAGAATTAAGGATGAAGAAGTTAACATGAACAGAGGAGACGAGGAAGGAATAGAAGCAAACCAAGAGGATTTTGTATGGAGGGGATGGAAGAAGTAGCAACACTGAAGAGAGTACAGTGAGAAAAGGTAAAAAGTACAACGACAAGCAGAAGAGATTCAATGAAGGAAGTTTAACTTCAGCGGTTCTACATTTTATAATCCAAATAATGAGTTCTTAGCAAGAACTAGCCCATCTTAGAGATTTTCTGAAGATATTAATGATATTTAACGAATTTTGCTTCTAAAGTAACCAGATCGAAGACTAAATAGGAAATAGTGCGGTAAATAACATCAGAGAGGGAGATTAAATTTTGAAAATAAGCAAAAATTTAAGTTTTTTAGTAAACTAGAATATGTGTTATTAAACAGCAGTTGCCCAGTGGTAAAAACGTGTGCTCCTGTTGTGGATTAAGTGGCGGATTTTTCTATTGGATCCGGTACAATCTCAAATCACCATTCTTATATTGAGGAATAATAATTAACTGCGCTTCAACCTTTAAGCAGAGGGTGATAGCAACAACGTCGTGGTTTACCTTCACCTTTACCTAGCTTCAAAGCTTATACCTCGCAGGGTCATCACCATACATAACACCATGATAATAGAGACCTTCACAGTAAGAGTTAATGAATCCTGCTCCGCGTTTTAACCATGTACCGTTAATTTGCAACGCTGGCATGGCTTACATCATGAGTCCTCACAATCCACAAAGCATCTGCTTCGGATCATTTTAATTTTGGGATAGCAAACGAGTCAAAATGCTAGCACGAAGAACTTTACTCGAAAACGGACAAGCAGTTACTCCTTTTCTCACGAAAAATTAATAACAAAAGTAACAAAAAAAAAGAGATTTGAAAGGAATGACTAATCAACCAACAAATCAACCAACGCTCACAATCACATTAATTCACTACTAATCAGGTGAGTCATTCGTTAAATTTCGCTAAATGTTACGAAATAAATCACGACAGACAAAAAAAAAACAGAGACTGGAAAAAAAAAATAATCTTGGTACCATTTGCAATTTCCATTTCACAAAGTAATTAACGAATTTCACCGTGGCGCTCGACGGGTTTAATTACATGGAAAACACTTCGGCGTATTGCTATTTACCGCGACACCGTTTCGGTAGATTATCGTTTTTTTTTTTACCGATCCAAATTTTCTTAAGAGCATCGGCACCGATTGTAACACCTGCTCATCACCTTTACGAATGATTCCGGGTGACTCATCAGAAAAGCGCTAGTTAATATTAATTATGAACAAGACACGTCGGCAAACACGAAACGGTGTGAAACAGTAAACGAGAATGGTGTTCAAGATGACGTAGACGACTTTGTTGGGTAGTCGTTCGGCGGTTTGGTCACGCTATGATAGCTAAGAGAGCTTTCTATCACCGACGTCGGTGGAGGTTTCGTAGACTAGGTTTCTCACGGGCGAACAGTTATATTCTTCATTGTTGTTTGCTGCTCCGTTTGTTCTTGTTGCGAATGTACGTAACGTGGTAATAAATACGTAGTAAATTCGGGATATAACGCGGTACATTGTGAAAGGAGCTAGGAGGTATATATGCATGTCGAATTCGCACTGAAACATATGCCTATCGGATAACAGCTTTCCAGCTAGGATTTACTGCTAATTGTTTAAAATGTTTCAATAGGAATATGATTCCTGCGTGCGCAAAGGACTATTGTTTTGTAACGGGATGGGCCAAAGATATGGAAAGAACAAGGTGTAAAGATCGTATCATGCTTCATGAATCAAGATATGTATTACTGTTCTTTCTTTATAACGTGCAAAATTTGAATACAAATGTTATGTAATATTAATTCATCTCGGTAGTCCGGAAAATATTTTTTTTTTTCAATTGTTTACAATATTAGGAATTTTTGAGAAGGTTAATTCTTTTCAAATGTAACAATGAGCTTGATAAAGATATCCAATTTGAGGTGACTTTGATTATAAGACACATAGCTACGCTATTGATATGATTGTACCACCACCATTCACTGATAAATATCATGGATAACCCCGCCGCGTATGTAACCATCGCTTTGAAGGAATTCTAGGAAATTGAGTGAAATAAAAACAAAAGATTTTCAATAAATCAAAAAAAATATTAGGTTGGTTATTGGCTAAAACTATTTAAAATTTGCTATATAAGCCAAATTTTTTATAAAATTTCTATTAAACAAGAGTATAAGAACATTCAATATTAAATTATTGAAGTAAGACATTGCAAACTGGCTCAACAAAGTCGCATAATAATACGTCTGATAACTTATTCTTGACGTTCTAACATATCCTGGTAGAACGGCGAGTGTAACAGAACTTTCCTCTTTCGTAAATTATCATCGAGTTTATAAATTCTACATATTTCTATACTTTCTCTCTTGTAAAATTCATAAATGCGATAAATTTCAAGTAATGAAAGAAGATATATCAGAAGCAGGTGCATAACTATATAATTAATAGGATTAATGAGCGAACTTGAATAATTCAACTTATTGGAATGATTTCCTTGCAAATTTATGGAATTCCATTTATTTATTAGAAAATTACGACGTATTTATTAAAAAAAAATCCTTTTCTTGAGTCATTTCTCAAAAGACTTAAAAAGATTTTTTTTATACAACATGTGATTTATGTAATAAAACGACATCTTTGCCCGAAGGTGAAAAATAAGAAACATAGTAGGTAGGGTAATTCCTCTGGCTTTAATAGAATATATTTTTTTTCGATGGAACTCAAATTTAGGCCATTAAAACCGTTATCTAGAGCGCCTACGACAGTAATGGTTCCACAAAGTAATCGGTAATGATAAATTATATTACTGTTTTCACAAAGCTAATACTCATTAGATTTATAGCAATGGAAATGTTTATATGCTTATTGTGTAACTATGCACAAACACATAATATAACCTATAGTTTAGTACATATGTAGAATAATAATTTATATATGAATGAAGCGAAAAATATATACACTACCGTTCAGAGAAGTTCGGTCGGTTATTAAAAAACATGAAAAGGTTACAGAAACAAACGAAACTAAAAACAAAATGCAATTTTATTGTATGTACAGGTAAAAAAGACAAAAATAAATAAATAGAAAGTTATTCTGGCCTAATATAACATACTGAACATTATATTTTTTTTCATCGAAAAAACCTCCTTTGCTGTTAATCACCGCTCGAACTATTCTAGGCATTCTTTCGATAAGTTTTGTTAAAACGGATTGTGGAATATTAATCCATTCATGTTGCAGAATATTCCGGAAATGTTCTTGTGAAGTTGGGCATATTTTTCGGATCCTCGTGTCCAGTTCATCCCACAACTCTGTAGGGTTCAAATCTGGGCTTTGTGGGGGCCATGTCATTACTTTCAGGGTGTGCTGTTCTTCTTGCTCCTTTAGATAGTTCTTACACACTAACGCAGCGTGTTTTGGGTCGTTGTCATGCGTGAATGTAAAGTTACGGCCTATTATACGCAATCCTGATGGCACTGCATGATTCTGGAGTATTGCAAAATAATTTTCCTTCCTCATTACACCCTGCACTCTGCATAAATCTCCCGTCCCAGCAAAGGAGAAACATCCCCACACTAACACAGAACTACGCCTTGCTTCACTGTAGGCACAATGCAGTTCGGGATCACTTTTCGGTTTTAGATGTTCGGACATAAACTCGTCGATTTTGCCCAAAAACCTCAAACTTTGACTCGTCACTCCAAAGCACGTGTTTCCAATCATCTAACGACCAATCTAGATGAGAACGGGCCCACTGTAGCCGTTTTGCTCTGTTGCCCCGACGTAATAAGGGTTTTCGAATGGCAATGCGTCCATGGAGGTCCGCTTGTCGAAGTCGACGTTTTACCGTACTCGCCGAAACTTGTTCTTCACGGCCGCGATTGACTTCGGCTGCTATTTGTGGCGCTGTTAATTTTCTATTGCGTTTGCTTAATAATACAATTCTCAAATCTTCAGCTTTTGTTGTTTTCCTAGATGCTCCAGGACGAACACGATTTTCTATAGTTCCAGTTGTCCGATATCGCTTTATGATGTCATTTACTGTTGAACTTCTCATATTTATTTTTTCAGTAATTTGTCGCCCCGAATATCCTTCTTCAAACAGCGTAATAATGCGTGAACTTTTGTCTACACTGGTAGGCTTGCCACGTGCCATTTTGAAGTAAATTTTCTTAAAACTTTTGCGCAAAAACGACAGATGCACACCAACACATGTTTAACAGTAAAATGAAGCAAATTTATATCTTTACGCCCGTGATAAATAAACAAGAGTGATGCTGCGGTATATTTCCTAAATGTATTGTTCGTTAATAATCCCCAAACGACCCGTTTCAAAAGATCGGTACTTCCGAGAAATTCTTGGAATGATAATAAAAGCTACTTTATTGTGGTTGTCGCAATATTTCTACTTTACATAATAATTTATGGCTTTAATCCCTTAGAAAAGAGTGTATGCTTAATATTTTTCTAATTTTATGTATTAATAATTGTATACAGTGTGATATAACAGATTTTTATTGTATGACCGAACTTGACTGAACGGCAATGTACATGCGCTGTAAATTTCAGCCATGTTTCACTCTCAGTTGTGTCGATATCACTGTTTCTGTAAAAATTGAAAAGTAAAGTCGAAATTAAAGCTAATGCGAACGTTACCTACGAGGACATTTTTGGCAGCTGAGTTTAAACGTGGTCTATTAGCTTGGTTGACGATTAACGTCCGGGACGGTCAGGTACTGGCACCGATAACGTTGGAAAAGTTGACCAAATGGTGCTAAGCAATCGTCAAATCAAGATTAGAGAGATGGCAAAGGCCGTCGGCATCTCGGAAAAACGTGTTTGCCATATATTGACCGACTATGGCATGAGAAACTTGCTTGCTCACTCAGGACCAAAAAGACCTTTTTAATGAACATTTCCCCTAACCCTGTTGAAACAGTTTAAGCGAAATAAGTTGTAATTTTAGCGTCGATTAATAGGTGTACATGAAACTTGGATACGCCAAGAGATAATCGAAATAGTGGAATGGGAAGGGTGTACCGGCCGAAAATTGATAGCGGCTGCTTTTTGAGATAGTCATGGGGTTGAATCTTGAAAGGTGAAAAATAATTAAGGCGGGTGTACTACGCACCACTACTTGACGAGCTGAAGGCGGAAATTGCGGGAAAATGGTCGCATTTGAAAAAGAAGATTTTGCTCCAGCAAGGGAATTCCCCTTTCTAATCCACCCTTCAGTAGACCCCATGACAAAAATTCAAGAATTGGGGTTCGAGACCGCACACCAGTTCTCCCGTCCGGTGTCCCTAACGCCTATTTTGCCTATCATTTGGACGTACAGACTACGCTGAGAATTTGAAAAAAAAAAAACTTGTTTCTGTGCTGCTGGCTGGAATCTTTTCAGGGAACCCCCGTAGAGATAAAATATCACCATAACTGCATGCATGGCAATGATTAATGTGATTTTGCAAAACATAATCACGGGATCTCTTACGTAACGTACGTCTTTGCAACAAGATGGAAATGTTAATATTTCTCTCTTTAAACGATCCGCAGAAAATATTGTTTACATTTTTAATAGAAACAATGAATCATTCCGCATACCAATATGTTCAGAAAAAAAAGCTATTTCTCTCGGAGCATAAGATATACAATAGAAATAGTGTTATCTATCTCTAATACTATTAACACTTCTTCAAGTAATGATGTTTGATGATACGTAATGAAGTTCCATGAAGTCAAAACCTTTGCTTATCTAAGTTATAGTAAGTTGGTGTACTTGTAAGTTGTTGGGGTAATACGCTTAAATTGAGTCTCAATCTTAAGGCGAAAAAGTCTTTGATCGTTCTGCTTACTAGGAGAAAATTATTCAGTCTTCCAATGAAGCTACTTAATTACAAGTTCTATCTATCTTCGACCAATCATCATTTATGGAGCGTTGTTCTGGTGTACCGGCTGTAGAACCAAAATAAAGAGAATTGACGCCCTTCAAAAAAATTT
>LR736865.1:964909-999795 GCA_902654985.2 Oryctes borbonicus
CAAAAAAATTTCAAAGACCATAACCGGGGCCTCTTGGTTTAAGAGGCCCAATCTGAACAATCCAAGCCTAAATGAATATAGCAAGGAGGTGGCGAAGAGCCAACATTTGGTAGTGGAAGTACTATATGATCGATCTCCGCCAACCTTCTCATCTACATTGTTGACAAAATAGAATAACAATAATACAATTTAATGCCCAACAGAAACACTTAAATAACAAGGCATATGACGTAAGTATTAGACTGTTGGGGTAATAGGCTTAAATTGACTCTAATAACCTTGCAAAACATTTTAAGTCAATGATGGAATATTGGAAAAACCATTTTGGATATTTATTGTAAATTTTCGCCTTAGGAATATTAAAGCATTCTCAATAGCCGAAGCTTGCCACCCTCACGGAGATGTTGAGAATTTACTTGTACTGTATACCGTAGAGGTTCCATATAGCCTCAATTTCGATAATTTTAATCGATCAGAATTTCATAAAAGTTTCAAAAAGCTAAGGTGCACTATTTTATTGGTCAATCGATTGCTGCAGTTATTGATAAATTCTTCATTGAAGCAGCAAATACAACGAACGAAAAGATGGTTAATAATCAATATTGTTATTATTAATATATATTGAGAAACTGAGTTATAATTATATATAGACGAAGTATCTATGTATGTAGAATGTTAACCTTAAAATATTAATATTTCCGTTCAACAAACAATAGTGTAGTAAATATATTTATTTTATATACCCATATATAACATATAATTAATCTGGTTTACTTCATACGTAATTTAACCAATACAAACTAGAAAAATATATGTGGGTAACGAACGTGTAGTAATTAATAGCACCTTATTCCACTTCCATACCGAGTAATGTTATTAGTTTCTTCGCAATAACCGTCTGAATAAACATAAATAAATGATTGTAAAGTCGTTGAAGGTTATAAAATATAAATATTATAAACGCTTTTTTATTTCTGCCTGTTTCAAAGCTATTCCGCTCTTGAATGTTGAAGTAAATTAACCTACCAATAACATGAAATGATCCCGATCAAAGATAACACCAAATACCCCACCAGCTTTTACGAATCGTCGAGACCATTCGAAACGCGAAACGAGCGGAAGGAGGCGATTCTTCTCGATATATTACGTGCGCTTTCGATACTGTACGATGATGGTACTCTTTGTAAAATGATCAAGATGAGTATTAGTAGCCCCATATATCACACACCTTAGAGATAGGACCGCTATTCCCGCGAATTGGAGCGACGTGCTCTCATTTGAAAAAGAGATCCGGCGTTCTCCAAGATTCCCTTTTCTGATCTACACTTTATACTGATGTCCTCCTCTTCCTGGGGTTCAGTTAGTAAATTATACCGTAAAGGATTTCCCAACCAGGTGGCCGATTGGGCGGCGAATTGGTATTTAAGTATTAATCGCGGCCCGTCTTATCAGAGAACCCACTTACAACATTTTTATTAATTGCGCATGAGTTCCACGGCAAATTATCTGAGGTTGATATTAGATCAATGGCTTAGGTGGAAGGATCACGTCTCAGGGGACAAACAATCTTAAGGCGAAAAAGTCTTTGCTCGTTCTGCTTACTAGGAGCAAATTATTCAGTCTTCCAACGAAGCTACTTATTTACAAGTTTTATCTATCTTCGACCAATTATCATTTATGAAGCGTTGTTCTGGTGTACCGGCTGCAGAACCAAAGATAATAAAGAGGATTGACCCCCTTCGAAAAAAAAAAAAATTTCAAGGACCATAACCGGGGCCTCTTGGTTTAAGAGGCCCAATCTGAACATTCCAAGCCTAAATGAATATAGCAAGGAGGTGGCGAAGAGCCAGTATTTGGTAGTGGAAGTACTATATGATCGACCTCCTCCAACTTTCTCATCTACATTGTTGACAAAATAGAATAACAATGATACAATTTAATGCCAAACAGAAACACTTAAATAACAAGGCATATGACTGTGTACATAAGTAAATGCAATAAAACACTACATTTTGTTTCCAATGAAGATATCGGTGTAGGTGTTTATCAGCGTTTCTTATCATATGGCTCAAGACATTCGTTCTTGGACTTGGACTAGAAATCTTGCAGCGTGCAATATTCTTCCTTGCTTGATATATTGAAAACTATTTCCGCCAAGTAGTGTATCGCAATCAACATTGTTTTTGTAAGCATTCCACGATGTTAATCTGCGTGTTGTAATAACGATACCGAACAATGCGTATTTAACACTGCTCTATATAAGCATGATACAATACTCTGAAAACGGAAATTTTTCGATTTTTGATGAGGAAACGCAAATACTTTCTCTGTGTGGGTTGAAAGATAATGTTACATCAACGTATATGCTGAAGTGTCAAATTAATTCTGTTTTCTCAGGTATTTATTTTTTATTTATTGTATAAGAAGATGGCAAAGGAGATGATTTACGGGTACAGAACACTACGAAGCATTTATTCATAATTAGACCAAGTTATTTTAAACGAAAAAATGACAATATTAATAGTGTTTTGGAGATTATTTATATCATTTCGTTGGCTATCTTTGCAAATAATTTAACATCATCTGCGTAGCCCAAACAAGGACTAGTTAGAGATGTTAGCAGAAACAGAACCTTGGGAATCACCAGAAGTCGAAATGAACTCTCCAGATCTAAAAAAAAAGGACAAAATTTGTTCTACTTTGCAAGTACACTGACACAGAGTTGATAGAATGGGCAGAAAAAACAAAAGAAGATAATTTGCATAATTATGGTCAATAGTATCAAAATCGCAGAAGAACTCGGCATAGACCTAGACATATCCACAGTCTCACGGACATATTGCAAAAAAGAAGCAAGATCAGTAACTGTAGATCGTTCAACGTAGAACCTATGCTGCTGCAGCAGCGCAATGCGGAGTTGCATAGTATTGCAATCAGTCGATAGTTAGATGTCTGGTTCTTACTACAACTCATGTCCACTGAAGCAATTCTCAATAGTTTCCACAGTTAGGAAAACATGAGATGGACAAGTTAATAAACTTTTTGAGAAGAATAGGAAGTACGGATCCCGTGCCCCTAATGAAGAGGCTAGGTATCTGGTCATCGCCAGAAGTACGCTTGAGCTGAGAGAGCCCTGACATGACTTCTGTGAGTGATTTTTCCGACGCTAAACCGATAGATCCAAAATCCTTGAACGGTGATATAATGTCGCCTTGAATCAATTTTGAACACCTTTCAAGTCATTCGTTTATGTGGACCATGGATAGGTAATATACGCGCTCAAAGGTCTTAAGCCTAGCTCGAGCGCCCAAATATGTAGTTTAGCCAATGCAAAATAGAAAAATATATAAAATAAAGAATATATAGCAATTAATAGTAACTTCCTTTCTTTAGTAATATATCTTATTATTCCCTTCTTTGCAATAACCGTCTCGATAAACATAAAAGTTGTAAATGAGTCGTTTAAGGTTATCAAATATAAATACTGTAAATATGTTTTTTTTTTTCATTTCCGCTTGTTTTAAAGCTATTCCGCTCTTGGATGTTTAAATAAATTAACCGACGAATAAAATTAATTGACCTCGATCGAAGATAACACCAAATACGGACCAGTATCCTAAAAAAACAAGTTTAAGCTACCATAAAAGTAACAGGAAAGGCATTGAGGAAGTTCGATGTTATATCACAATTAACCTTGGAGTTATTTACATCATTAAGGATTGATTGGGAAATACTATTACAATAGCTCAATTTTATCTTATGTATACAGGTATTTAAAAACATAGTTAAGAAAAATGTTTCATTTTGTTGTATTTAAAAGTTATATACGATACAACAATTTTTTTTTTAATATTTAATGTTCTAAACATAGTACGTCTACCACCAAAACATACCGTTTTAAATAAACAGAACAAGGACGGCTTATATTTAGATCGAATGTAATGTTAATTCAAATAAATGCAATTATGTACGAGGTCCAGTGCCGTAATTATAATAATTAGATATAATTGGTTTCTCGAGAGCATTTTCAATATGCGTACAATTCATAAGTTAATGAATAAATTGATTTTCAAATATACACAAAGAATCTGTTCTGCAGACAACTCTTCGTAAAATTTAAATGGTGGACGTATAATTGAGAAAACAATCATGTAATGCTAACCCAATTTTATGAAAACAAAAGATTTTCGAGCTTATCAAGGAAGAGGATATTATTGAAATATATCGCACGTTCTACAATTCAGATTCTGAAAGCCTTCATTCTGAAAACGATGAAGGAGATTGTGCTATTAGAGATTTTCAAGCCTGAAAGTAAAGAATCATCAGATACCCTGGCAGATCGAATTCAGGTTCTTGCACCACCAGTTTTTGATTCTGATGAAGATACTCCGCTGGCACGTGCGCTAACCTGTGATCCATCGGAGGTAATAATTATAAAAGGCTAAAAAACTACAAGGAAAAAATAAACTCAAGTGAAACCTGGGAATAAAAATGAAATAAGTAAACCACGTGCTGGAAGCTTGGCAACTATGTTTTACTAAAGAAAATTTGGATTTGACAAAGATACCCAAAAAACGAATTCTATTGAAATACAAGCTCTTATAGGATTGTTGCATTATGCGCGAGTCATGAAAATGGGCGGTGTTTTTACCAAAGAACTTTAACAACGGGAATAAGAAGCATGTTTCAGATTTTTAAATCGAGTGCAGAGAAGATTTAGTGACAAATCGTCCCTTTTCGAGAAGTATTTGAACGCTCCATGAACAAAATGAAACAATTATACATATCTTCAGAATATGCTACTATAGATGAGCAATTGGTTGAATCCAGAGGCTGATGCCCCTTCAAATTGCGTACAAACCGGATAAATACGGAAGCAAAATAGTGCTGTGCTGCGACGCAAAAGCATCTTACGTGCTCGCTAGAAAACAGGCTGGTGGCTCGGTATTATTGTGAAAAACTCACTTCTTTTTATGGAATCTCCAGGAACGTAACTATTTGGTTCACGTGCACAGATACAGCCAAGAACCTTTTAGAAAAGAAAGTTACAGTAGTTAAATAAAAAAATAAGAGAAATTCCTGCCTTATTCGTAAACATCAATAACAGACAACCAGATTCTGCAATGTCGGCGTCTCACCCTCTTATCGTGCTATCCCAAAATAAAAAAAAGAAAGATGTGGTTATGCTGTCAACCGTGCATGCAAAAGGAGATGACCTAAATAGCTCTTCCGGAGATTATTCAGTTTTATAACTCCACCAAAGGAGGTTAGACGTTAGACCAGTTATGTCATTCATACTTATATGCGAGGAAAACTAGCCGTTGGCCTTTAATTTTTTAACATAACTGGATACAACTCTATGTTACTGTTGTTTTTCGTACTGTTGTGCTATAGAAGTGTTGCAGATGATAACGAAATATTTCAAAATCGAAGATCTTACCTAAAAAAATTGGCCGTACACCTGATTAAACCACAAAACCGGGAAAAGTTACGGCAACGATTCTTCGGATTCGGAATGCATAACCTTAATTGATTATTTGGAAACGGGAAGAATAATCACGAGACAATACTGTGCTGTTATCAGATGTGAAGAATAAATTTTGATAGTACGATAAACAAATAGTATCCGGCTTTCTTCAGTGCACACCATGTCCCAGATCGGACGTATTAAATTATTTAGCACTTACACAACAAAGAAAGCAATCACGAAAACAGATGACGCGCATAAAATAATTTGATTTAATCCCGGTGCCTCCATATTATCTATCATTCAAGGATAATCCGTAACTTGTTTGTGGGCTGCGTTACATATGTTTGCGGATTAGAACCTCGCCATTGCAATCGACACGTCCCACTTACACTTTTAAACTCTTTTCTTTTTTTTTTGATTCTAGTTCCGCCGTAATATTATAATTTAGTTAAACGGACATATTCAGATCAAATGATCTTTTAATTAAACGAGTCTGCACTAGTAGACAAGTTGTGTAAAATTTACTTTATCAACCGTATCAAGATAACCTTGAATATTCATGCTGTTATTCTATACATCGATTTTATTAAAGGAAGATTTTACTAACGTACAATGTCAACACTTAAACAGAATCATGCTCAACTGCTAAAGTGACAAATTTTTTGACGTCATGGTTTAATAAATATTATTATTCAGATGTATTTCGTAGTACACGTGTAGAAAAATTTAAAATTGTCACCAATAGTATTTTCTAAATTAATTTTTAATGCGAGCTCCTAAGATCCTCATTGCTATTAAAATTTACGCATAACATTAGCTATGCTAAGTACTTGGTTAATGGTGATTTTTTTTTTAAAGTTGATTCACGCTCGTTTATCTATATTTACTTTAATCGTTAATACACGAAAAAATTATGAAAAAAATACAAGGTTACTATGCCCCTTTAATCTTGGGAAAAAGGTGCCAACTACATCCGCCTACATTTTTGATAATTTATAAATCTCAAAACAATTTTTTCAAGTACTTTAAATATAATCGGAATTAAAGTTTCCAAAAAGCCTCCAAAAATCAAACTACTTGGATATGGGACGGAAAACCTTGTCTACCAATTACTTAATTTCTTAGAATCACTTCAAGCAGATTATAAAATCAGAGAAATAAAAATAGAGAGAAATTACTAAGAGTTTAGGTAATACAATACTCTTTATGATTCATGACATACACCGCAAACTTACTAAGAACTAATAGGTTCTAATAATGTTTAAGTCAACATTGTAAAAATGATCCGGGAGAGAATAAGTGGATATAAACATATCCAGACCCAAACTCCAAATGAAAGAAAAATTAATAACACGTTGATTTAAAATGCAGAAAAAAATAGAGTAACTGGTCCACTTCATTTTCAAGTTAATATTGAGCAATTAATTATTTGTGATTTACTGTTTGAGTGTGCGAGTGGAGGAATGCATCTATATAGCGAATGTGTTCTTTACTCCCGAAACTATCAATAAATAGAATGTCCGCGAAATTAAAAAAATTTCCACCTGTGTAATATTTAAATAGTTCTTTATTCTTCGATACATGGATTGCAGTTCCTCATCAATATTTAAGGGTAGGTACATACCTGACCAACCTTCAAGCCTGTTATTGAAAAGATATAGAGCACTTCATAAAAAATATCGAAAACAAACTGTTCAGTTTTTATTTTTGCAAATGCAATCAGTATTAGGAACACGCTAGTAATAAAGTTAGCAATGATGCGTTGATATATATTTGAACACCCTGTCTTAAAATTAAAAGAAGCCATTTTTACCACTTTAAATGTACCATCATCATCATCATTGCCAGAAGAACTGTTAATGCCACCTCCACCTCCGTTGAAAAAAAATCAAATAGAAGCAGTTTTCTATACCATATAGGAGATAAATAAATGAGTACATTTTTGTGTTTAAAGTAAATTAAATTATAGGGTTTAGAAGAATTTCTGAAAAGCAAAGCAAAACGAAGGATGGATTCTTTTAAACAATAAGCAGCACCTAAATGAAAAGTTGCGATCAAAATTAATACAAATTGTGGAAGACCTTCCTTCTACTAGATAAATACGAAAACAAAAACTAATGTATAATAGTTCAGTTATCCTGAAGAAGCTGCCAGAATGACTAACAAAATGTGAAAGAGAAATTTTGACACGGCGATTTTGGAAGGAGTCACCGCAGGTAACAAGCACACGGCCTTGAAAATATACGTAACATTTATAAAATTTAGATAAGGGGCATTTAAAGTAAATAAAAGTTATTGTTAAATTGGCATATTTCAAATAAATTAAAAATTATTGTTAATTTAAAATAAATAAGAAGCACTGCTAAATTGATATATTTACTACCTAGGGGTATTTAATATATTGTAAGGTAAATAAATTTTATTCTTGTTCCATATTTAAATACAAATTATATTTAAGCTTAATATATTTATACTTAATTTCACTTGAAATTTTTCTCAGCGCGACTTGAGCAATATGGTATAGCGTTGGACATTTTGAGTACAGAACCGATTGCAGTTATATTGTATCTTTAGCCTATATATATACTTAAGCCGCATCTGATCAATATTATGGTGCAAAAGTTTATATTTCGCAATAATGTTTGTGGATGATATTGAAAAGTCGAGCAATACATTGGGTGAGTCAAAAGCTATTTGATATTTATCGCACAATGGGGTCTGTGGTTAATATTGTGCAACACTTGTTCAGTTCCATTTCAAAGGCGGTACGACACAGCTTGCTCCAGTTTGACTTAACACGTTTCTTATTCGACTATAGGAGACCCCCCGTTTGAACAAATTGGGATTAGACAGGCGTGTAACTGTCAGAAAAACTCTCTTTAACCGAGGCAAAAATATAAAAACGCCAAAATGTACTAAAGATCATAAAAACTGGAAAGATAATGATTAGAAACAAGTATTGTCGACTGACGATTCTATGTTTGTCGACGTGTTGGACAATCCGACGTATCTGGATTGGTGAACGACTTTTCAGTCAACTGCGAGAAGACGAAGTGCTTCGCACTATGGTCTGGCCACCACAAGCCCAGACATAAATATTATAGGACGTTTGGGATTATCTTGACCAAAAGAAGGTTCAAAGGACATCAAAGAATTTAAATGATTTCTGAAAAGCATATTTAGGCTCTTATAAAAGACACTGTCAAATGTAAGGGAGGACGTACAAGACATAAAAAAAATAACAATTACAATTAAGTTATTTACAAAATGCATATTTATTTTATCCTAAATTTATCAAGGCGCCTCCTGCAAAAGCCCAGTAGTGAATTAATAGAAGTTTAGAAGCTACAAAGAAATTATAAGGACGAAAAACTAACTAATCAGCTATTTCGTTTTTAAGGGAATAACGCCTATTTGTCTGATCCAGTTCGAATATTAAAATTTTGCTCTTATTTACTTTACTACCGTTACTTTTAACGCTACCAATGATGATGGATTTTGTCAGATATTAGCTTGTTTCAAGTAGAATGTTGGTTCTCAAATATCAATGAAAAAAGTGACAAAATTTCTACATTTGTTGCACATCAATACGATTGGCACAAATTTAAATAATATGATTTTTGAAAATTTGGAAGAAAAAAACTGAAGATTGTTAAATGTTATTGTGGATATTGTAATTAAACAAACATTCAATAAAAATGTAACTTTGTACTTACTTATCTACATTACTTTAATTTTGACGCTTAAAAATATTAGTTATATTAATTAATATGTAAAGTACCTCCACAGCACTCTAAAGTCGGTACCGTAACAACGAACACCGGTGATTTTGATATGGTAAGCAAAAATGCCCAAACAAACCGGTGTATTTGCTGTAAAACCGAACGTATATCCAAATATGTGATGCATTTCACGTATCAATATAAATTTAGGTGTAGATACACGTATATACGTACAGCAATGTCCATCTCAGTTGTCAGGACTCGTACGCCTCTCGCTCGCATCAACCGTTATTACGAAGCAACTTGCTATTTTGTAATTGGTAACTGTCGTTAGCAGAATGTTAGCAGCCAATCAATGTCAATGCTATTTTCTGCAGCAGGTCTCTAATGTACCACGTAACCAAACATCGAGTACGCAATATGTTTTATCACACAAAATCGATGTGGATTAATGGAGATTTGTGGTAATTTGTCAAGTAAAACGCTATAACGTATACGTTTCAAGGTATCTAGATTCGAAACATGAATTTATTAATTTGGAGCATTTTGTAGTCGAAGCTTCGGTGCAGATGTAGTAAAATTAGAAAAAAAAACAAGCTCTGTTTCTTTTCAAAATATACATTTTTTTCATATTCTCTGTGAAATTATTAAATTTTATTGTATTTTATTTGAACAAGAAATAAAAACAAACAGAACTTAAAAAAGTATTTTTTCTTTGTTATAAGATTTGCAAATATTTGTACTATTTCGGTAATACACATGGGGGGTTGGTTATAATGTAAATGCTTTTAAAACGTAACCTGTCTAGTAAGTGTAATAATGCATAATGTATCTGATTTCGAAGGGGCACCCTGTATATTTTTTGCAGATTATAACAGACCTTCCGGATTCGCCTACATCATTATATAAAAAAAAAAAATGGTACATAATCAGTCAGTAGTGCCAACAGTAAGATATTGCTGCTACAAACTCTAATGCAAAATTGTGGAAACCTACAAGTAGTTTGGTGTATACTGGTATGTAAGGAAAAATGCTACAAAAAGTAGTGGCTAACCAAAAGTATCCGTAGCTGGTTGCAGTTGTTAACACAAACGAGCAGTTTTACACGACGCACAACGATAGTGAGAAATTTAGTTGTCAAAAGAGACCAAAACAATAAAGTATCAAAATAAAGAGCTCCGCAAAACGAAGAAAAACTGTTTTTTCTAAAATTTAATAATTTAATTTTATGGTCTAAAGGATCGAGGTTGACTTGAAAATATAACCGGTCACATTTAAAAAACTTGTCAGAAAAGGGGCTTTCGATTTTTTTTTCCATTAATTTTATGATCTGTAGGTCCGGGAATGTCCTTAAACACTTTTTTGGGAGTTTAACTTAAAATTAAATATAAGTTTTCGAGAATGAATTTAAAAATAGGAAAACCAATCTCAAATAATGTTTTCACAAAAACTCCAAGGTTATGCGTGTTTTTAAATTATCAAACTTAATTTTCACTTCGTTTATTTATTTAAAAATTTAAACATTAGATTCACAAGACACCTTGACAAATACGTCTATAAACATGGAATATTTTACCTAAACTGAGAAATTATAAGCAGAGATGACAAAGGCAGGTGAAATTATTACGTTTTTGCAGCGACTAGTTCTGTCGACTCTCAGGGAAATCGGTAGACAGCACGAACCCTTTCTTATGAGACGAATAGACACGAGTCTGTCTAGTCGCTGCAAAAAAGTAATAATTTCCCTTGCCTTTGTCATCTCTAATTATAAGTGCCCAATGGTTCCTTTGCAACTATACAATATTAAATTTTACTGACGGGCGGGCATGCCAACTTTACGAAATTTACGAAATGTTAGAGAAGCAACTGGATCTATATTATAAACTGTTGTAGGAAAATATTCCATCAAAATTGAAGGTGGACGGAAGACAAGTTATTTATCCGTTCCTCCATCATCCCAATAGGGAGATACAATAATCTAGCGACAGAAGAACCGTCCTAAGAACCCCGTCAGGAGGGAGGCACAAGACCGCCTGCGGCTACCTTAGTAGGCTGGGATAAGCATCAGCATTCACAACGAATACAGTATATTAACATATATCTTTTTTTTTAGGGGCACAGCAGAGAAAGGAGTCCAGAGTCCGCAGACTCCGAGGCCCACACACCCAGGAGAGATCTCGGCAAGATTATGAAGATAATGGCGCTGGAGGGCGATGGTCTTGACAACCACCGATAGAGTAAGATGCCAAACATCACAGTACGTGTGTACATATTCGCGCAGGCTTTTTATTATTTCATTATCTAGGGTGGCATTCTTTATACATAATAACATTTTAATTTTATTGACAGAATACTGAAATACGAAAAATTAAATTAAACGTTACACTCCGATCCGTACATATACAACCAGCGTATTGAAATATAAAACAAGGCAAAATTCGCTTATCTGCACACGATCTTTCGTCGCTTACGTCTTTTTAACGAACTCCTCTCCCAAATCACGTTAGCCTTTGCGATCGTCGCCGGAATGCGTAACATAAACTAATAATGTAGGGGTACTAAACTAAACCAAGATAAAATCGCGTAGTACTAAAACATATCTTTAACTATGTTTTATTCCCTCATATTCTTAATAATTAAAAGCGTACGTAAAATGCCTAAGCCCAGGAATACTTCGAAGTTTTAACAATAGTACATTATCACTGATAAGGAATTATTTCAATAATTCCTTAAATAATAAAATAAAGGATGATTAATTTCAACGGGCAAATAAGCATAAGATAGCGTAAAGAAAATGGACGTTAACGTTAATGCCAATACAATGATAAGAACAGATTTACAACGATATATATATATAAATATAGCGATTACAGTTCAAACAAAATTTCATAATAATAACAATATAGATCTAACCTGCCAACGGTACAATCTTTTGTGGCCATACAAGACATAGTGAAAGAATCGTTCGATAAGGTAGAACACTCTAAAAAATCTATTCGTTGGATCCATACCACATTAACACTCCTTTATTAAAATAAATAAGATACTGCAGAATTCTATGAAGGGAACCTTCGACGTGTATGGTTTGCCTATCATCAATGATAACAGATAAGCCAGACGATAACTTTCTGAACACTAACTGCGGTGCGTTTTTTTTTTTTTTTTTTTCATCGAAACACGAGTCACGTTAATTGATACCGTACTGTTATTTATCGTTACACAAAATATACTTCAGTAATATAGTAAGTGTTGCCATATTTCTGTATTCGTTACAGTTATTAAATTTTTCATACAGCAGGTTTTCCGGGAAATTTATTATTTTTTTCCATATTCGAACAATAAATAACAGTATCAGGTATTAAACACACGTACAAAAAGCAAATATTGGAAATGAGTCATTAAGATTATTTAAATACAATTACATTTCATTGGGTTTGGGATTCATTTTAAAAGATATTTCTTTTGTGACTTTAAGTATTTGTTCTTAAATTTATTTTATTTTCTGTTTTTATTAATAACAAGATGATGATAATCACGAGCTGCTAAAATACACTTGTTTGTTGTTCAAATAAAGCAACTCGAGAGCTAGCTTTCTAACTTGCGCAACTTCGAAACCACTTCAATTTGCAATAAATTATATGCAAGTTTTGCTAATTAAAAATCCAAATTTATTCTTATCCGCATGCTTTAGCAATCTGTTAGTAATTGAATCAGTTTATGGCACTACTGCGAAAGTTACACGTTAAGCTTTTCGATTTCGTTATTTGTCAACGTAACTTTTCGGCACGTGTACGTTGTTAGATTACTGATTATAAGCTAAAATTATGGTAAACTTACCCAGTTCGTCTTTGCTACCACCATTAAAACTAAATTAAATAACTAAACTAAAACGGAATAATCTTAAAAACTGCTACATCAACGTAACGGTTTCACTTACGGCCGCACTAGAAACCATCTGTCACTTGTGACTTATACAGTCTTGTTGCTAGCTTAATCGTAAACATAGGGAGACTGACGCGTTGCGCTTAGAAATACGAGAAAGTAGCGTTGGGGTAAGGATTGTAAGAATGCAACGAAATTAAAGCGAAACAGTTAGAATTTATTTCGTTTTTGTACTACCGTCGACAATGCGAAGAATTCTTTTTACTGTTACAGTGTTCACATGTATTTTAGGAACGAAATATCACAAAATATACAGAATTACTAATGCCAATTACATACATTTAAGCCATCACAAACCAATTTATTTTAATAATTTATATTGTTATTAATTATTCATTTTCTTTTTATTTATTATTATTATTCATTTATCTACGATTTAACACGTAAGGCTCATCATAGGGAACGTTTATACTAAAAGTTGGTAATACGAAAATACACAACTATTTAAAATATGGCAAAATATCAATATTCAGCAATAATAATTCGCACGTAATAAATCACATTCTTTGTGAAAATTATAAATAAATTGTATTAATTTATTTCGTATTTTTACACAGCCATATAACGAGGCAGAAGGCATATCGTAGTAGCATAATGCTTGGAGGCAACAAATTAAATAGTATGACGCACGCATCCTTAAAAGGTTTAAATAGTCTGTGTATTCGTCATAAGATATCAATTAACATAAACACGAGGATGCCGCACAGTTAATTGCAGTAATAAAAAATAAAAAGTGAAACTTGAAAAATGATGTATGGACTTTTAAATTAACGATTACGGAAGTGCGCAATTGAAATGAATTACTTGGGCATACCTGATTTCTGCTGTATCTATTAGAAACTTTGTTCTTCTCGATTTTCCTTTCGATGGTTCTTTGCTGGGCATCTGAGGCGGTCCTACTCAACGGTTTGTTTTTATTCTTTCCATAATTCGATTCCACTTCACTAGTACTACACCTGGCCTTGTTGCCACGATCGAACGGGACCGGATTTTCCGCCTGCATATCACTGACACCCGGTTTCAATAGATCTTCCACTTCGTTATAACTCTTCAACGGTTCGTGTAAATGCTCCAATTGATTCTTGTCGAATTCTTGCGATTTTTCCTTAATACCGTTATTATTCTCCATTAATAATAATTCCTTCTTCTTGGGCGCAGGGGATGCTTTCACGGATTTTAAGATGTTTTCGAATTTTTCGATATTCTTCGATTTCTGCGCTTCCGCTTCGCATTGCGAGATGTACGCTTCGATATGGTGGAGCGGATTTAACGTGTCCATGGTGGTTTCGTTGTAGCGTTTTTCCGGGAGCCTGGGCGAAGTCGGCGATACCCTATGGTCGTTCACCGTGTATATATTGACTTGGTCATCTTTCATCTTCAGTTTCTTCATGAAGCCGGGAGATAGATCGAAAGCATCTTTGTCTTTAATTTTCGGATGGAGCTTGTTTTCCGTGATACTTTTGTATCCGGTTAATTGCGATTCGTTGTCGCTCTTGTTCAGTTCGTGAGTGGCGTTGCTGTTCTTACCAGAAATGATCCTTTTGCCGTCGTTAATCGGACTGCTCAACTTGAAAGTCCTCTCACTTACCGGTGATCTTATTTGCTGGTCTATTCGCTCCGTATTGGTGCAATACGGACTCGTGTTGGTTCCGTACAGTTTCTCGATACGATCGCTTAGCGTTTGCAATTTAAACATTTCACTATTGGCCGCCGCAGAGTTGACGGTCTTCCTTTCGATTGAAGGGCTATTTTTAGGCGTAAGGAGCTCCTCTGCTTCACCACGGTTAACAAGCGGTTCCTTGACCACCTTACGCACCTGTTCCGAGAATTTATGCTGGTTTTCATAGTGGTGCGTGAGATAGCTCGATCTCATCGGATCCCGCCGTAAGGTGATGTCTTGCGTCATGAAGGTATCCTTGTATCGATCCATATATTTACCGCCGTAGGTGATCTTGTCCCGTTGACTTTTTAAAATCTCAATGGCAGACAGTCGCTTGCTGTTCTGAGGTTGGTGGTGGTTGCGGTCGTCCGTGGATGAGGACGGAAGGGATTTCACGGGAGGGATGTCATCCGTAGTTCGCGATGTTACGGGCGTGGTGCTACTGTTCATTATTTGGACGTGCACATGTGGAGGCGATCGTTCTCTCCACGCAAAATAGAACGGAAAAAGAAAAGCACAGAATACACTTCACACGCACGCAATGCTGAACGACACACAAAAAGGTTTTATCGGCAACCTAGCCGCACTATTATCCATACAAATATGGACGACGTCCAACAAAGAGTAGAGTAATGATAAAAAATATACGAGCGCGTTATCTGTAAGTCAGATAAAGGTTTTTATCGGAGAAGTGTTGCCACCGTGAGAGATGCGCGCAAATTATAAAATTATTTTATCACTGTTTCATCTAGGTACATATACACCTTTTTAACTTTTAAAACAAATTTAGATCGATAACTTATCGATAGTTGATATTTAAACGAGAACTAAACGTGTATACCGCCAACTATTAACGCACTAACTCACTCAGTCTCGATA
The DNA here is from genome assembly GCA_902654985.2 of Oryctes borbonicus. Classification (NCBI taxonomy): domain Eukaryota; kingdom Metazoa; phylum Arthropoda; class Insecta; order Coleoptera; family Scarabaeidae; genus Oryctes; species Oryctes borbonicus. Next base: position 980,583 of record LR736865.1, read on the forward strand.
CTCTAGCGTTTTGCGTTGAAATATGAAAGTGCAGAGAGCCGTATTAACAGAGAGAGGATCTAGCCTACGCGCTTGACTTCTACTGAATTGTTATACCTAATAACAATAATTGTGAACTGTACCGACTTCGTCATCATACCGATTAAACATCTGATCGTTCGGCAAACAGCGTCTCAATCACGCTATCGAGTAAATAATTTAACGACAGAAAAATCCGTGCACCGTAGTCTTCCTTTTTTTTACCTCTTTTTGAATGGCGACGAACAGGTGAACGACGAGGACAACCTGCGTTGTTATACTATTTCAACATTTTAGTCGAGCCGGGCAGTCAAACATTGTCTTCAATGTCGTGGTATGGTGCGCCATCTAGCACGTTGTAGCGCCAGGTAGTAAGGAGATCAAACAACACGTTTGCAAGTACATACCGGGTGTGCCATGATGAGCGTATACACGGAATCTTATAATACATTAATTTGAAAATTTGTTGACTTGAAGACTTTTTTGTACTATTGCAGTATGACCCACGGATACTCTTTTGTTGGCATAAATTAAAAGATAACTTTATTTATTATCCGACGCAGTTATTAGTGTCGTTTGAAAACGTGCTTAGTTGCAAATGAAAATATTTCATAAAATATTTGTTGTATAGTTATATGGCTGAAGAAGGTATGTGGAAGCTGTATTAATTAAAAAAAAAATTATTCGATTCTTAAGCTTTTAAATTGTATGTTTTTTTAATAATCTTGTTTATTGTCGCTATAAAATATTATCATATAGAATTATATAAAATCGGCTAAATTTGGCCAGGAAACAAATGCCTGCATACGAATCCTCAATGTTTATACTACCATGTATGCTGCTTTTCGCGATAAACTGCAATTAACGTAAATATTGTTACTTTTTTTGAGAGCGTCAACAGAAACAATGGCGACCTGTTTCGGAAGTAGCATGCAGAAAAAGATACATAAAAAAGGAAAATTATATAATGTAGTTTAACGTTGGAAAGATAGTAGACGATCTCTAAAGCTGCACTTCTTAAATCAAACGCTAGTTGAATAGTTGAGTGTAGGCTTTCACGATCGTAATCCATAGTAGAAATGTCTTTCGGGTGATGTCGTGCAGTTAATATTTTACTTGACGTTTCGCTGACCATGCTGTCAGCTTCTTCAGAAGATTTCTAGAGACTGCTGTTGTTGTCTTTTGCTCCTCGTTATATATCCTATTTCTGTTCTTCAATACTGCAAGATCTGCAGTAGCAGAACACCTGCACCAACAAGGAGACCACCGCATAAGCTACAGCGACGTTAAGGTATTAGCCAGGACCAGCCACTACTACCCGAGGATAATACGCGAATCCATAAAAATAATGAAGAACACCAACTTCAATCGCGAAGCAACACGTGGAAGTTAGCACTACGGAGTCGTCATACACAACGAACGACGCGATTCAGCGGAACGGAACGGTTATGGATCAGCAAAGCGGAACAGAAATAAGATATATAACGAGGAACAAAAGACAACAACAGCAGTCTAGAAATCTTCTGAAGAAGCTGACAGCATGGTCAGCGAAACGTCAAGTAAAACATTAACTACGCGACATCACCCGAAAGACATTTCTACTAACGCTAGTTGGTTCATTTGGTACATTTCAAATTAACATTTCGTTGATAAATTCAGTAAGACATCCTCCCGGTTGACCCCCTTTAAACTTTGTTGAAAAATCGACTGGAAGTCGGCGTAAGGATCCTTCTTTATTGGCTGCTGAACACCCTGAAACCAACCTACTTATTCAAGCAGCAAGTATGTCTGCAAGAGCATCACGCAAAAATGGTCTTGCACCTGATCTAAAAGAAAATGCTGCTCTAAACAAAGAAGAATCAGAAGCAGGTAAACCTAACAAAACAAGTAATTGGAATTTGACGAAACAATAATGTATGAATATTAGATTAACTTGTTCAATAAGCAATGTAGATATATTCCACCTTACGAGAAAGTACTTGAAACTAAGTTATCGAACAGAATAAAAGAATTAGAAGTAACTGATGACTGTGAGAAGGTTCCTTTAAAAACTATTCTGGAACATAGTATGTCCAGAATTATGTTACTGCGGGAACTATGTTCTTTAACCGTGGATCTAAGCAAGTTTAGATAAAAATGAATTTGAATCTAGTTTATTTGCAACAACAGTAATTCTTCAAATAGAAACTCAAATAGGACCTGTGGATGCAATACTTTCCTGAAAACCTGATATTTATTCACAAGGAGCACTCTATTTGAATATTTTTAACATATTTCCTAAAAAAATATATGTTTTCAATTGATCCACATGGAGTAAACATTTGGGACAGCAATCCTTGTATTTTTAAAATGAGAACACTAAGAATTACATCATATTTATTTAATCCAGCAAAATATGTAGTTGCCTTAACAAAAAATTATTTTAGGAATTATTAATAAATTTTGCCCAATTGTTTGGTCAAAAATCGACTGAAACAAAGAAAATATGCAATTGCAAATTTGATATATTTCCCTTTGTAATTTTGACGCCCTTTGATAGACTATAATAAAGTTTTGAATTTTCGTTAAAGCGCGTCAACATTTTATTATATTTTATATGAGCTTGATCAAGCGAGGAATAGAAAAGTGAACTCACAAGTAGGAAAATAAGAATGTTCACCTTAGTTGCGTAATAGCCGGAAGTAACACATGCCTGAAAATATTTTAAAATAAAACGGACGAATACACAAACGTACATTTCCAAATTTTCAAATTAATATCTTAAGTTGTGCTTAACGCATACTACACCCGGTAGATACAGGTATTAAAGATAGATACCAGTATCTATCTTTCTCGTTTCAACAATCAGGATTTTTCTTTAAAGTACATTTTACGTTGTATGTTCTATGCAACGCTCTAATATGCATATAACTCACGGGGAACAAGAATATTAATAGTGTTTGTAATCGTAGTGACATTAGGTGCGTCGCTTGCTTGTTTTTTCTTCGTAATAAAATGTTACACGCCCTTGGTCTTTTCCTCAATGACCACGCTGTATTCACGTAATCCATAAACAATACGCTAAAATGTCGGCTTCCTTTGGATTGCGATGATCCATTAGGTCGCGGTATTCTTTATGACAAAATCATTGTTGTTAACATTGTAGATGATTTAAAAACAATTTCATGCACGTAGAAAACGTGCCTTTAAAACAAGATTAATTGGGTGTAAAGTTTAAACAAACGTATTCTTAAGTAGTAGAAAGTTAAACATGTTAGACACTTTTACAATTAGCGAATTTGTAAAAAAATAAATATTATTTAGAATTCTGCTACCGTTTAAGGAGCAAAACATGTTTGTTGGACATTTTTAATTTGTTAACAATTTGTTTTAGGTTTATTTACCAGTGTTTATCTACGTTTTGTTACGTTTTTGGAAAGTTTTCCATTAGTTCCTTTTAAAGCTTGTCGGGAGTAATACGACTAATTTATTCTACGCGTTTTGGTTCCTAAAGTGGAATTGAATCGTTTCATGGTTTTTTTTATTAATTATTTACATTAAATTAAATAAAACATCAGTATATTGATATTTTCTTGAAGTAAGTGTAGTTTGTGACAGAGATTACAAGTTCCCGTAAATTTGTACTCTACTCTACAGTTCAATTATGGAGATTTCTCGCTTATTTTCCGAACTTTGGACATTTTATTTACTTTATCACGTAATCTCCAAATAAAAACCAATTCGAACAGATCAAAGTGGTTAAAACTAAATGTTTTCCGGGTTTGGACCGTGACATGGTAGCTAATCGAATACTCGACCGTTTCGCCTACAATCTCAAAAACAAGAAGGGTGATAGGCCACAGTTAGCGCAGTTACTCAACGTGTACACCACACCAGAGGCGTACTGTAACCCGGAACACGTTTAATTTTGACTGACTCTGGCCGTGGAAGCCTGCTATTAGAATTTAGTGTAGCATCCTTTACATAATTACCGCTTTAACCATCTTCTTTCTACATATTCATCCTCAAATTTTTTTTTGCAATATATTGCGTTTTATATTGCGATTAATAGTTATAAGAATTTTGTACGTAAAACAAAAAGTTCCCCGCATTATTACTGGCTATCTGAATTAATCCTTTCGCGGCTCAAAATCATATCAATAATTTTGTTGTTCCGATATGTGTCAGTGTCAGAATATTATGGCAGTGATTTAACGTTTATTTTCGAGTTTGTACATTACTTTGTTCAAAAATGCCACACGTTTAGAATATGTAAATATGATGTTTGTTTATTGTGCAGGTACCCTTCGTAGAGAAAACAGAGGTCAATGGAAATATTTTTGAATATACGCCATAATTAAAAAATGTTAACTTATGAAATTTCTATTTATTTGTAATTACGCTATAACTTGAAAACGAATGAAAATCGGGTAAGGGCACAGGAATTTTTTAAAATTATTTTCATGTGTACAATACACTCCTGAAGTTTGATTAGTTCGTCCGGACACATCACTCTTATCTTGCCTCGGCCCTATCTCTTACGTAAGTGTGGCGAAATGGAAGCAGCCTGTTGGTCATACCAGTCGCTGGCGCTTTCAAAAATTCGTAATCAAGGTTCGAATTTCAGGGATTTTTAAAAACTTCTCGCAAAATAGTGAGTTAAAGAAAAATTTCTTGAAAACCTTTTATCTGTTCCTCAAATAATCATTACATACAACTTCTGAAGTAAATAAAACTTGATATCGTATTTAAATGTAAATACAACTTTTCAATTTCTGGTTAAATCTCAATGCCGGTTATTCCAACCGCAAGCACATCCTATGATAAAATGCAACGAAGAGTAATTGTATAGATATACGGATCGTTCAATAAGTCCTTAGAAAAAGAAAAACAATGTATTTTCTGTAGATTTCTATTTTATTTCAACATAATTTCCATCTAACTCGATATCCTTTTCCAAGCGTTTCCCCAGCTTTTTTAAGCCCTCCTCTGGAAGGTCCTCAAAATAGGTAACTACTTAGGCGATGATTCCTCGTTCGATATGAACCGTTGTTCTGTTTCCAGTAAATGTTTATCCTTTTTCCAAGTAATCGATGTAGATGATTCTGCGTACATTCTAAAAAACCGAGGCCATCACCTTACCGGCCAATTTCACGGTTTTCGCCTTCTTCGAAGCCCGTTCGCGTTCAAAAACCCACTGTTTTCACTGTTCCTTTGTCTCCGGAGTGTAGTTGTGTATCCATGTCTTGTCCATAGTTATGCATCGACGGAGAAATTCGTCAGGATTGCGACGGAAAAATGTCAAAACAGTCTCAGAGTCGACCACACCGTTGCGTTTATTCTCCACTGAGAGCAAACGCGGCACCCACCTTGCCAAGATTTCTTCCACGCCCAATTTTTCGTGGAAAATTGAAAACACTGTACCTTGCGATATGCTCATGGCCTCAACTATTTTGCACACTTTGATTCGTCGGTCATTTAAAACCATATCGGGGATTTTGTTAATCATCAGGGGTAGTCGCTTCTACCGGATGTCCAGAACGATATGCATTTTTTGTGGACGTACGGCCACGTTTAAACTCATTTACCCAATTGTAAAGATTTGCTAACATAGGACTAGATGTGCCATGAACTTCATCAAATTAAGCTTTGATCTTTTTTGGTGTTAAGCTTTTTAAATATACGTGTTTAATCACCGCTCGAAACTCACTTTTTCCATTTTTCTACGTAGACAAAAATTCTTCGCTTCTTTGCTTGAATGGAAAATAAAAATGAAACCGCGTGATGGATATAATTTAGACATTGACAGCTGTCTAGAACTAATGATCTTATCATCTTCATTCCTACGAGCGCCATCTCTTAGATTTTTTAAAGACTTCTTGAACTACCTTGGTACATGTAAATATGGCATTTAATACCCATACGTATAATCCAAATTATTTGCCACACATGTGAAAAATAATTGATTATATGAACGAGGAACTGCATTGGTCCGTATATGGAAGAGTATACATTAGAAAATTCTGAAAACTTGGTAATATATACTGAAGGTTACATGTAGTATTGAACTAAATATTCTTAATAATCCAAAGCTTTCGGTTGGATCTGAAGTAACGATCAACTTTGTTATATTTTTGAATTGCTAATTCAATTTTAAGATAAGAGTAGTTGATTTGACAACTATGTTGCTATTTCTAACTACATAAATTTTGAATATCAGCGTTTTTTGAAAATATTTGACAGATGCGCGAGTGCATTTTAACTTTTATAACTGCGAAGGTTGGAACTTGGAAGAAATTTTGCAGTTCTTCGTGAGACACCTGCGCATTACTGCCGTTGGTGTAATTTTGAAAATTCAAGAAAATATTTTATGATAGAGTTCTAAGCTATCGGAATATAAATGATTAGTGGTATCTGTCTGGAGATAAGAAATTATCATGTATTTCTACTATTGATGTTGGTGTGATATTTCCACGATGAATAATCAAACATACACCCGACGCTTCTATTGATGCAGATATAACATCGGGAATGCTATGTTTACAATTTACTTTCCACAAATGTGATTAACAACAGGCAATTAGATAACCGCTACGCATTAGGTAAGTTTCCAGAAAAAGAAAGATATACATACTTGTTTTTGCCTAATATCACCTTTTTCGTAATAGCACTGCAATTGATCAAAAAAAAAATTAAGAACCTGACTTGCAGTTTTAACGGTAAATTGCCAATTAAACCTAATGGAGTAATGATATAGTTAATTGCTTAGGAAGTTGAAAGTATGTTAAGATTGCTAAGGAAACCGGGTTTATAATAAAAAAAAATATTGTTAATGAGGTTTAATACGAATATGTACCTGGGCAATTTAATTTTTAAAAATTCAATTAACGTTGCCAAGTTTTTGGGGATTTATTATATAAAAAAATTAGGATATAACTACTAACAAGTGCTGTTATATAATTCTCAGACTTCGTGACGAATAAATTACGAAGTTGTATCTACATGAAGCTAATAATGCTATTGAAATAGAAGGTAGTACAATCGCTCTTACACCACAAGTGAAATCATCGATTCTTTAAAAACGTTAGTGCAATTTTCCACTTTCGTATGGTACTAAACAACAACCTTTTGAAGATGAGGTCGAGTCGTGACGAATTCTCCAATAGTTACGTCTGTAAATGGACAATACCATTGCAAATGCTCTCTTGCACAACTTTCACCGTCTTTGGATGCAATATTGTTTTCTCTATACGAAAATGATAAGATTTCGCTGGATTTATTACCAAGATTGTATATCGGATTTCGCAAAAGAAAGTATATAGAAATTGAAGATTTATTTAGAATGTTAACTGTGAAAAACAGTTTTTATTATGTCAAGTCATGCCATTAATATGTTGTTTCAGCAAACGAAATTCAAAAAATCACCACAAAATCAGAGAACTAGGACGAAACGTAGACATTTTGCAAGATTTTTACTGGTTTCATTAGATACATTAAAAATTGAAACCCACAACGTGAGTGAAACTAATTTGATACTACCGATGCCCCAATAGTTAGGTGTTGCGCAATTTAAATTTAGCGCCATTTTTCAACGACTTAGAAATTTTATATCCTGCACGTGTGATCTAGAAAAAAGGTAATTTAATTAAAGATCGTTGTATAATGGAAAATACGTGTTAATAGCACTGTGCAAACTCACATAGAAAAAAACAGTTCATATAACGACAAATATACACTGGCCGCAATTAAAAATGCGTCACCAAAAAAATGTTTGCAAAATAATATTTCAATAAACATGTAAATGAAAGACAATTCAACAAAAGAAATGTAAATAAGGTTCGTCTAGGGCGTCTGTGCTCAGGTATTAAAGGCAATCGCAATAAAGGCCGGTAGCTACGAAACCCCGTATGCACTATTCGTCCGTAAAACCGATAGCGTTCCACCACTGCTGCGTTAAAAATGTTTCCGTTTGAAACCGGTGTTGTACAACCAAGTGCTTCAAATGAAAAACTTCTCGGGGGTGTTCTTCTAGGAGCGTCTAATCCTGCACTACATACTTTACTTTGATCTGTAATCCGGAGGTTCCAACGCCGTAATACAGTCCAATGATTAGGATTAAGTCTAGGCGCAATTTCTCGGAATTTCTCTTCATGTGGCCCGGTAATCCGGCGACGTTCGAAGAGGGTTAATTGTATATAAGGTGCATCTTCGTCTGCGAAGCATCACTCACGATTGCTTGAATATTGAGAAAATTATCTACATCTGTTTATAAATATTCCTTTTTTCCTCATCCTTTATCTAGCATTTTCAGCATTCTCTCGCGTAAGAAAATAAATAAATAAATATCTTTACAGAAGACATAATTTGAAAAGAAAGTACCAGCGCAGGTTAATTTAATCCTTCCAAAGCTATTACACCTTCCTTACTGTGTCTGGACAGATAGATAGAGTGTTTGTTCGAAGCGCTGAATAAGATCCACAACCTTGCTGTTAAACTAGGTGCATTCGATCCGATATAGGTGTATTGTACAATAGAACCGTACAGATAAAAACCGTGATTCATCGATTGCGGTGGCGCGTTTCGGTCGATAGCGTTTTTTTTTTCTCTCTCCATAGAAACAGCTCTGCTCGCTCAACCTTGTTTTCATTAATTATGTTCCGTGATGTAACGAACGAAGCGAAGTATACCGCAGATAATATGACTGTTGCTTGTTTAATTCGATAGTTTTATATTGAAATATTAATTTATCGCGAAACCATGAAAAGCGGGATAGACACATATAAGGCGTTCGTTTAATTAAATAACACTGATCGACAAAACTATTTTGTTTTTGTTTCACGAAAACAAGCGTAACTTTTTCAATCAGACGGGACGTACCTTTGAGGGGCGTCCAAAAACTACCTCGCTAAGGAGGTAAAGGCCATCTTTGTGAGGCAGCCTCGCGAAGTGTGGACTTTAGAATGTCTGTGAAAGCTATGCATCCCTTGTGGGATTCACTTTCCACTCGGATTATGAGTATCGTAATGATACTAAAAAAGAATTTATTTTTAATTTAACCGAATTTAAGAGAAAAACCGATATAAACTTCTGTATTTTGGATAAAATTATGGATTCTTTGAAAAACTCATTTAAAGCTAAGTTGAATAATATTGAGCATTCTAAAATGCGCCAAGTTTGAAACATTTAAGCAGCAATAAATATAATAACGGGTTAAAAAAACTTTAAAAAATGTTTTCTTTATCTATGCTTTATTTCAAATATGTACGTGTACTTCGTGCACAGTCCACACATCTTCAGCATTGTACTAAAAACATTTTTAAAAGTTCTTTTAAATTCGTTATTATCAATTGCTTCACAAGCTCTTAATATATTTCAGAATTAACTCTGCAAATTAGTTCTACAGATTATCATTGACGACACAAATATAGATTCACCATCCTGAACAGAGAATAAAGATGTTGTATAAGATGCCTCCAAAATATAGATCACTGATGAAAATATTCAAACAAAGAAAATCGATTTTTGGTGCTCACTCCTGGCTTTAACATATTTCATTAACAAAATAATGCTGTCATTATTGCTGGTTAATGCTTATAAACAGTAATGGCTGGTAGCGACGTAAATGGGAGTTCGAACTAGTAACAAAAAAAAAACAAGTTGATAATAATAGATATCAGTCAAAATCAATTAAACATGATATTAATTCTGTTCCCAATTCTTTGAATGAAATAGCACCAGCTGCGATAAATAGATCAATTTTGTATTAATTATCGATACTTAAATCCGGCTACGAGCAATTATGTAAATGTGCAATAACTGTTACTTGTGCAAGATCTATGAGCGATTGGAAGTTCCGTTACAAGAAGTTTTTTTTTATAGACGACAATCTAAAAAGGATACTATATTCGGAAAAGTAACGCAATGAACTTTGAAATTATTAAGGAATAGGAAGATTTTTTAACATTAAGTATTAAAGCGATTGGACTATTTTTCTGACCGCTTCAAATCATCTGTAACAAGCACAATAGAAAAGTAGTCTGTGATTTTGCATGCAACATTAACCATTTGTATACCGGCATAACAGTATAAGAGAAATTAGTTGTAAGAGAGCCATTCATTTGTAGCGAATTATTATCTACATTTATCCTATTGTATTTGGTCTATTATACGTTTATATAATAGTAAATACTTAGCACCTATGGAGAATTAAAGCACAAAAACCTTAACAATATTTTAGCTAAGGGAAAGTAAAATCGATAAAAACAGAAAAAAAAAAAAAAAAGCGTGGAAATATTAATTAAGCAAAGTATGCTGAAATGAAAGTAAGAAAATAATGCCCTATGCACTTATCTAAGACATATCGTGCAGATCAGATATGGGACAGCCTTTAATTATTCAGAGACCAAATTATCATTGCCCGGCCGGAAAAGCAATAAGATAACAACCTCTTCTTAGTCCTTTCCAAAACTCTCTCTTACGTAAGTGTAAATAATTCACCAAGTTATATAACTATTATTTCTAAGATCGTATTGACAGTATAATTGACATAAAATTACTTTTATTATTGGTAAATTATACATAATAACATGTTACGCTACTTAATGCAAATATTTCTCAAATAAAATAATTTTTTGTGAATGTTATTTTACAACTAATTGAATAAAAATTAGGTTACGAACCTTGTCAACGTATGCGATTTTCTAGTGGTAACGGAGTTAAATAAATATGGATGGACCAAGATACGAGGGTGGTTCAAGAAGTCCTTAGAAAACCTAAGAAATGGCGCTCGTCGTATCGAAAATGGTTTGGTTCTAATAAGGATCATTAGTCACTATACAACAGTTAAAGTCTTAGTTATATTGATCACACGGTTTCGTCTTCATCGTCGATTTAAGCAAAGGATTTTTGTTAATGTAGAGCAATGGAAAAAAAATGAGTTTCGAGCGGTGATTAAGCACTTATATTTAAAAGGTTTAACACCGAAAGAGATCAAAGCTGAGTTGGATGAAGTTTATGGCACATCTGCTCTTGTCTTTAGCAACTGTTTACAATTGGGTAAATGAGTTTAAACGTGGTCGTACATCCACAAAAGATGAACATCGTTCTGGACAAAATCCACGATATGGTTTTCAATCACACCCGCACCAGGCAGCGACCTAAGAACCTAAATATTTCTTCTAGATTTTGCGATTCGAATAATGACAAATAATTAAATGGATTTATTAACTTCTTGAATACTTTTTCACAAAATAAGAGGGCATGAGCATCTTCTATTGTTCTTCTAAGCTATTGTCTTTTAAGTTTATTCTGCACAAATCACTACTGCATAGTCCAAGATTATTGCGAAGCCCACAGATGAGCTTGACAAAATTTGTTTTTTTTAATCAATAAAAATATAGCTCAGATGGAAGATATGGCTGTGTTTGTTTGAAGTTTCCGAGGTCAGAGTCACAAAAGCTTTCGGCGTAAAATCTTTGACTCGCATCTCTGAGGTCTTTAGGAAGTTAGATAAAAAGTTAGATAACCGTAGAAATTAAAAGGCAATAGTCCTGAGTTATTTTTTTAGGTCATTTGCTATCGTTTGAGTTCCAAGCGGGAGTAACTACATTTCGCTATGTATGTTTTTCGATGTAATCTAAGACAAAGTACAAAGTTTCTTTCTGGACAGGAAGTAAAGCCATTAATATTCGTAGATTCATGCGACGTTTACTATGTTAAAGCACTTCCAGATACGGAGAAATTGTCTTCTAAAAATAGAAAATTTTTATTTTGAAGGCCATAGATGAGGATGATGGAATATTCTTTTGTTAGAAAACGATGTGTGCATGGCATAAATACTGAAAATAACCAGCTCAAGTACATTCATTAATTATTGTAATGAATAATAAGTTGGGTCCAACAACGCTTTTTAAGCCGTAGTATATGCGCTAAATATGTTTTTTTTATGCAAAACTTTTGTTAGTTATCTACATATTAAGGCTTAGGACATCTATGTTTCAATTGATTTAATTTATATGGGCGTTATATTACACACAGTATGTTTTGTAATAATCAATACTTATATAATCTAGTAGGATATAGCGTATTGCCAGTATTCAATGCGCCAGCTGCATTAATCAATACACGCGTAAGATGATCCACTTGCACCACCCACAAGTTAATAGAATTGGCAACCAGTAATAGACTACACTATTCCTGTTATGTACGAGGATAGGATGGATAAATACCCGTGTTAGGGAAGACAACGCAATTGTTTTGCATTTACTAAATGTATTTCTGGACATAATCTCTTATAAACTTAGTCAATGGGATTTGTGGAACTCTTCAAAATAGGCCACTGTTTCGGCAATGACCTCTCTCCATTTGATGTAAACCTCCTTCCGCAAGCCATTTCTTCAGTTTGCAAAAAAAAAAAAGGCATAGAGGGCCAAATCTAGCGAATATGGTGGGCGGGGCGCCATTTCATACCGTAACTGGACTAGTTTTGCTGTCGCAATTACCAGTAAGTAGACTGGGGTGCTAACGTGATGGTAGAAAATTCTTTTCTTCGCTAGGTGAGGCTTTTTTCTTTTTAGTTCAGCGTCGGATTGGTGTAATAAATTGGCATGATAGTGTCTCGTGATTGTTCTTCTCTTCTCCAAATAAACAACCAAGATTATGCCTTGCGAATCCCAAAAAGATCGTCGCCATAACATTTGCGATTGATAGAATTGTCTTCGCCTCCTTTAACGCACGTTCAGGCCGACTGACCTTTGGTTTTTGGCGCGCAGTGCTGTATCCATGTTTTATTTATAGTCAATGTTGCAGTTACTCGTATTGGGCTTAAACATATCGAAACATTGCTTTGAAGCAGCACCCATCTCACTCTCATTCAACCGAGATGTTTATCATGTTAGCAATTTTTTGATCTTAACCCAGCGGCTTGCTAGCTTTATTGATTGTATCATCCGTAGCCACCTCAATGGAGCGACTTGGCCGCTCTTCCTGAAAGATGGATGTTCGCCTACTCCTACGCCTAAATTAATTAAACCAATATCTAATGGTGCATGGTTTTTATTGCATGCAGCTTTCTATTGATTTCTGCACATTCAAAAAAAGAAATCGAGTCATTGGCCGATATTGTTCATTTTCCATGATTTTACAAGTACTAAGCTTCCTCATTTTCAGCAGCTCTCAAAACAACACTACTCGATGAATTTGTCAGAAATGTTGATAGCGCTTGTACTTCTGATACCATCCTCGTATGTAGTTTCAACGATTTACTTTACCTATTTGGTACGTACTAAATCTGTTAGTTCCGTTCGAATCATAGAACAATGCAGTAATTATTATCAGAATCGTTCAGCGTGAAACGGGCTATTGTAATCGGCGACATTTTTTGGCCGTTCGAAAACTGAATGCAATCGACAGTGGTCACGTGGCTTTTTCACCTTCCTTCTTTTATTTACCTGCTCGATTGGTTTGTTAGATCGCAGTGCTCTCTCGTGTGAGAGTAGTTGTGATGAATCATTCCCAGTTGCGAAAAAAAGATTATTGCAAGTTACGTAACGGAACCAAGGACGAAACTAACAGTCGGTCGCTTCGGCCGATATGTCTCCTTCTTCTGTTTGGGTTGGCCGTGCACAGAAATCAGAGAGTATCTAATTTCCTTGGGGATGTTGAAGTTGTGTTTGACAGTGATTCCAAATTGCATGTAAAATCTATAGATTTTAGCCTTGACTCTGGCGACGACTAAATAGTAGGTCACAAACGTTTTGCTTTAGTAAATAAAACGGTGTTTTGTTTGCAAATTTTTATTTATCTAATGTCTATTCGAGGTTACTTTCTGTTCGAGGTCAGTTTACAAGTTCGGTTATGACTTACATCATAATTGTGTGCAAATTTTTGGAATAATGGAAGACAAACTGTGTGAAGGTATCAAATGTAACGGAATTTTTAGATTTTACGTTACACCAGTATATCTTAAAATTCCTAAGTTTGTTGTAATAATTGCAAAAAACATGTTTTTGGTTTTTCAAGTAGCGGAATTGCTATTCACATTTTTCGTTAGCTAATTATTAAATAACAGCTTTTTCTTTCTAACAAAGCTTTAGCAACAAATACTATACTAAGCAACGCAAAATGATTTTCCACCTTCTTTAATGGGTTTCCCATTAAAAGCGACGCATTTATAAAATAAAGTAAATAAACGTACGTGCTTTGCGTGCATTAATTCCCACATTCGATCATTATAATCGTCCAAGTCAAAGAAAAATTGAACGCCCTATGGAGAGTTCGAAGGGAATATTGCGGCTGTAAGTCAAAATGTTTGTGCAGGTATTGGGCAGTGCCAATGCCGGTTTGTGAGGAATTTTTCTTATAAGACTACTTTAATTCAAGAACTTAAACCAAACGATCATTTGTTCCATCGCAGGTTCTGAAATTGGAGTTCGGGGAAACTTACAAATGATCCCGAATTTTATAAGAAAATCATTTTTAGCAACAAAGTTCACTTTTCACTTAGCCGTTCTGTGAATAAGCAAGACTGTCGCATCTAGTCTGAAAATCAACCGAAAGCAATGCATTGTCTTAAATTAAGCGTCTGGCGCGCATTTCGTAATTGGTTCTTACTACTTTTGGCAACGCTGGTAACTTCGTTTATTTCATATGCGTTCCAGAACAAGTTCCTCTCAAAACCAATAAGTGTCTAAGTAGATATTTAACCATAGCTAACTGTTTGTCAATATAAAGTCGATACTTTATTCCTCATTGTAAAAGTGGAAATTTCTTCACGACACGAGAAACAATTCGCAGCAAAATAGTTCGTTTAATTTGCCAATTTATTAACCATAAATAAAGTAATCCCCACTTAAATTTGCAGCTTGGCAAAACGTGCCAACAATAGCGATATCGGAGTTTTATACTGCTCTGGTCAATAACATGGATCCAGATTAATACATACTAGTTACGCATTGTCATTTTAATTCGCGCAAAAAACTTAATGTCGCCTAAATTACTTTAATTGTCCAGTTTCGAGAAGAAATAGCACGCAAAACAAATAAACGGAATTACCAGTGACTTCATTCAGTGCTAAAAGGCATACATTATCTGTACTATGAGCTATGTAGCTTAAGTTCAAGGCTACTACGCGAATACTTTGCTTAGTCATAGTATTTTGTGAACCAGGATGCTTCAAATTTTTGGGCAATTTTACACGAAGCCAAAAAGCATGGGAAAAAAGGACATTTTGTTTCGGATAATTTTTAAACAGTAAATGGAGAAACAAAAAGATTGACGTCACGGAAAAATATTATATAACGTTTGTATATCGCAGTAACCTGTATTCATTAATAATCATGACCAAAAACAATCCTAAACAAGATTCTCAACGTGGAATTTGATGAAAAAATAATAATTGGCATAATTTTAATTTGTTTATCGGGGCCAGGTCCAAAAAATCAAAAATGTAATTAAACGATGGTGGCACTCTGATTAATTTAAAATTGCTAGTCGGATACACCTAGAAGGTAATCTAATTAACTAAATGAATTCTCTAAATGCTTGGTGGGTTAGCGGTATGTAATTATTTCATTAACGTTACCAAATTACATTATGACAGTTAATTGCGATACGCCCATGACATTATGTAATGATTATTTTATTTAATACCAACGATTGCGGCTAGAGGTATAGTCACATGGGTTTCAATATTGAATTAATGTTCTGTACATGACCGGCGTGAAAAGTGTTGCCAAAGATAGCAGCCAGTTTTTCCGATGATACCCGAACGTTCAGTGGCGGGCGTAGTGCAGCAGCAAATTGGAGAAATTGAAAAAAAAATATATCGACCGAAGTTCAAATGTTATCAAACACAGATGCGACACTTAAAATTCGTATTCACATGTCCTCCTACCACTAAAATACAGTTGCCTTGCGAAGGGTTCAAGGGAAAGCTTTCCTAAAACTCTTACACAAAGAACTTCATATCTGAGGCCGTCCAAGACATATCGCATATAGATTCGACATACTTATATACGATTCTACCATCGGAACACTATTGAGCTACAAAAGGTCCCAGGGTTACTTTACCTACGACCCTTGCACAAAAAAAATATAATTTCAAAATTTCTTTTAAAGTTACGAAACCAACTATGCAGTTGGTTCTATAATATAGGGGTTGCAATACGATTATGTAATGTACAATTGAGAGGTACGGTAGAAAGCAGTATTTAACGAAGAAGGAATTTTCTAATAGGAATCGGGCTTTCCAACACTAGATAGACCCTTATACTCGATAGGTGGGCAATGTAAAATGTGAAGAGGAGCTTTCTTGCGAATAATCAAAAAGTTAGACATTGCAATTTTTTTTGATTAAATAAGAAGATTCATTTTCTTTTGGCAACACCTAGATAATATAGCAAATGATGTTTATACTCGAGAAAGCTCTGTTAATACAGATTTGGATAATCCAGTTTCTATTGATTTTCTGGAAAATTTGATTTTTCTCTTGAAGAAAATGCGTGCTGTACCATACTTAATGGTTCTATTCCCCCGCATTAGTAGCACCTAATGTGCTCATTAAATCTTGTGCTTATCGCTCTTTTCGTTTAACCAATCATTACATGATTTTATAAATTTTATAGATTACCAATCTATTAATTAAGAAACTAATCGCATTATCTATTAGTGTTTGTCTCCTTCCTATTGATGTCTACTTTTAGCTTTTTATTGTTTTTTATTACTAAAATATCCAGGAACGGCAGTTGGTAGTTTACTTCTTTTTCTGTTAAATTAATTGATTAAATTTACATAGTTTCGAAAAGTCTCACGAGAAAATCCGGAATGGTACCCTACCTAGTATCAAAGACCGCGAAAACATCGTCTCCAATTCTAGGAAAATATACGATTATCCTTTTTTGTACATGTTTCAAATTTACTCATGAATAAATTGGTATTTAGTATTTAGTAGTATTTAGTTTCTATTGATTAATTTATATGGGTGAAGAAGCAGCCACTACTTACTATTTGTTTCCAAGACAGTTAGCTTCATTTCTATTTTTTTTTAAATCTTCCTATCACCTCCTTTTGTATTTTTAGATAATACTAAAGCCTGCCTATATTATCTCCACAAATTATCAAAGTTTATCTTTATGGGTTTTATCTATCTCAAAGTAAGCACTTGATTTAAAATGTCATGGCTAGTTAATTGACGTGCTATGGTACCAATTAAGCAGGGCTTTAATAATATTTCTGAGATGGCAATTTTCTTGTAGTTTATTAGCTAAAATTATGTGGTTATGTATCAAATAGTGTTATTATTATAAAATATATTTTTTTGACAATTACCATACGAACAAAGCGTATCTCTTTGCATGTTTCATTCTCCCAAGAGGAAAATTATTTCATTACGCAAAAGTGCATTTCCATCACCATTGCTATGAAAGCCGCCGTCGTTTCTGTCCTTATTCACAATTACGTCGCCCACACAATGTATTGTTGTTAAAGTATAATTAATTTTCCTCCTTACAGAATTAATTAATTACCTATGACCTTAGCTGTATCAATATTAGATCGAGCTAGCGTTCGTTTAAGCTATACGCCATATAAACGATCTTCATGGAAAGCGTAGAATAAAATCGTTAAGAGCACGACAAACTGTTAGTACAGGGGCTATAATTAATACAAAGTCCGGAGGTGATGCGATGCCGTGACATGAATTAGCTATCACTGCACGCGCGGTTCCGCATAATCGTTACAGTCCTTGTTTTACCTGGGAAACGGTAATTTGCATAAAGGTTGCGAATTTTTTTTTGCGGTATAATGCGGAATTACAAGCACATGTTGTATAACAGTAATGGATGAGAGAGATCCGTTGGGGCGTTGTTTGACGAAACAGCTTCGGGCATTATCAACAGGACTTGGTAATCTACATGCTTTTGGGATTTGTGCAGATTTTAGTACAATTATTTAAAAACGTATACGCTGCTATCGATATTCAGCATATGTTATTGCAAAAAACCACTTAGCAACGTAAATTACTAAATTAACGCATGAGAAAAAAACACGAATAAATAACAGAAAGAAACAATATGAAATGAAATGAAAACGGTATTCATGAAACGCGTTCTATAAAGAAATGAATGTGAAATTAAGTCTCAAAAACTCCAATTCAGTTGTGGGTAGGCTGGGCATGCTATTAATTAAGTTGTGAATGGCTTTAAGATTCATAGGAGCAGGTGTGTGACATCTAATTGATCGTTTTAGTGCACTTCATAGACGATCTATGAGGTTTATATTCGGGCTTTTTAGAGGTTAATCTATATTTGGAATATTCATAAATCGAAAATTCTGGTACCTTCCTAGTAATGTGGAGTCGAACATCACCCTGCATAAAAATTAAATTGTCTCTGACAAATGGGGCAAATGGAGCCACATGTTCTTCTAATTCATGGATCTTTTCCCTATACGAACCAATTTTGTGTAACCATCCAAGTAAATTCCTCCCTACAACATTATTGATCTCCCCAAAAATAGGGATTCTCAGTGATACAACAGCTGGTCTTCCTCCGTCATTAAACCTTCTCCTGACCGTTCGTCAAGAAATGGTTACATTTCGAGTTGTTGCCAGGGCTCTAAACTGGTAGAACGCCTGCTTCTTAAGACGATTTGCATACGATGTTGCTTATAATTGCATTTGTAGACTGCTTACAACCTTGTCTTGGGGTTCTACAGCAACTGCAATATTCATTGAAACGTTTAACTGTTCTACTAATTGTCGATTGCATAACTAGGGCTACCGCTTTTACTAATTCATCTTCTCTTAAGTTGCATGGACGATTCATTTCTTTTATTGAACAACATGGTTCATTCATTTAATGACATTAATTTGAAAACAAATTCCTAAAAAAAATTTTAACTTAAAAAATTTATTGCCTTTTACAAATTTCTTTAAACAGCGTCAAATTTCTTATTAACGAGCAATTGCAGAATGTTACTTGATATCTGTCAAACAATTGTGTCTCTGAAGCAATTGTATCAAATGATATAAAATGATTATTCTCGTAAGTATCTAAATATAGCCTTTAACATACGCCAACATATTTTTGTGCTGTAAATCACATATAACTTTAATTTTAGGTAGTTAATTACGAATTAAATCAGCTCAAAATGTATATGTAAATAGTAGCTAATTTAATCAAGAA
Organism: Oryctes borbonicus; assembly: GCA_902654985.2. Classification (NCBI taxonomy): domain Eukaryota; kingdom Metazoa; phylum Arthropoda; class Insecta; order Coleoptera; family Scarabaeidae; genus Oryctes; species Oryctes borbonicus. The sequence continues at coordinate 999,761 of LR736865.1, forward strand.
TTAAATTTTAATTGGAAATTAACTTACTTCAGGCT